>BQKZ01000741.1:8836-21775 GCA_036244855.1 Temnopleurus reevesii
GAAGGATTTTCTCAAACCACCAGTGATTAATTTTCAAGATAAATGATTGAGAAACTGATTAGGACCATAGCACAAAGAAACATGATCCAATCGTTTGTAAAATCTCTCTCTAAACAGAGAGATTTCTTTAGTGAGATACACGACCGTATTCGTAGATAATCAAAAATAACATCATTAAACAAAATATACATGTATATGCATCTCATAATATATAAAGTTTTGTATATCATATAAAAAAGTCTATAAACCCTTTGTATATCTTTGGAAGTACATTTGATTAAAATAGATAGGCACTTTACATAAAAGCATATATTTTTGTCATAAACATTCCTTTGTAGTGCAGCAGTATATGCAGCATTCTTATACAATCTTTTTTTCATGGTATAGCACTTCATTCATTCCAACCATTCGATATCATATTAGCATTTTTGGTAATCAACTCATTCATGCAGCATTACAAATTCACTAGAAGAAGTTAATCTTTAATAGCTATCAAATTTCTGATCCCTCAATTCATTGATTGTCAGATATTATAGAATGCCTTTTTCTCTGATTCCATCATGTTTTCTATAATGATGCTCATGCTTTGTACATTCCTTCAACGTAAAACAAGTTGAACACACGTATCTCTGCCTATGGCAAATCTCTTGGAACAATATAAGTCAGTTTGACTTAGCCCCAGTCACATAGAAGCCCAGAAGCAACACGATTGAATATGACTCTTTGTTCAGATATCAGTTAACTGCCTCTGAACAAAGAGTCGTGTTAAAATGTGTTGCTTCCAGGCTTCTATGTGACTGGGGCATTAAGAGAATTTTGACTTAGAAGATGTAAATAGCAGGTTTTATATGATTTGTTAAAAACAATCACATTGACTCAATTATCGACTTAGGCAGAGTATGATCCTTTCCTCAACATGATCCATAAAAACCATACATACGATACTATGGGAAGGAGCATACCACCAAAATTTCTTCTGAATCACTGAATCACAAGGCAAGAATGCACAAGAATTGTCACTTTAGTTAAACTCTGACTAGTTTAGTTAAACTATGACTAGTTCTGGAAGTTTTTTGGCGCTTTGTACAGTCAAATCAAAATTTTAATTGAAATAGAAATTATAGTAGCCCAACCAATTGTGGGCCTGGCAGCTAATAAGAAGCACGATGTTGACATAATTTTATCCTTTCAAACGTTGAACATCAAAGAAAGTATAGCTAGCAGCAATTTCAATCTCTCATCATCTTTACCTGTGATGCCAAAAGGATCCGAACTCCAGTAAAAAGCATTAGGTTGACGTTGCTCCATCCTTCAAATGTTGAACATCAAACAAGGTAGCGGCAACTTCAATCTTTTCTCCTCTTTTGCTGTGATTCCAAAAGGGCTCAAAGTCACAGTAAAAAGCACCAAGTTGTTGTTGTTCTATCATTTCACATGTTGAACATCAAACAAAGTATTAACAATTTTATATTGCCAAAAAAATGTAATAAGAACAGAATGTTGACTGTATATGTCAATGACGTTCGAATGAATGAATAAATTCCAAATGGGCAGGCTGATGAAGGAGCGGACTATGTTGAAAGCCCATGTCAGGTCTCATCTGAGGACATTCTGAGTGATTGAGTGAGTGAATATCTTATCATCTTTTGCTATGATGCCAACAGGGCTCAAACTCACAGTAAAAATCACCAAGCTAGTGTTGCTCTATCATTTCAAAAGCAGAACATCAAACAAAGTATAAATTTCATATTTTCAAATGGGCAGGCTGATGAATGAGTGAACTATGGGGAGAGCCCATGTCTAGTCTAAGGACATCTTGAGAGAGTGAGTGAGTGAACCTCTTATCATCTTTTGCGATGATGCCATTAGCTTTATACAGTAAATTTTATTCATTGAAACTAAAATGATAGTAGCCCAACCAATCATGGGCCTGGCTGTTAATAAAGAGCACCAGGTTGATGTTGCCCTTTCCTTTCACATGTTGAACATCAAACAAAGTATCACTATCTTCATACTGTCAAATGGGTAGGCTGATGAATGAGTGAACTATGTGGAGAGCCCATGTCTAGTCTGAGGACATCCCAAGTGAGTGAAGAAATCTCTTATCGTCTTTAGCTGTGATGCAAACAGGGCTCGAAGTCACATTAAAAAGCACCAAGTTTATGTTGCTCTATCCTTTAACATGTTGAACATCAAACAACGTATTACCAATTTCATATTGTCCAATGGGCATACTGATGAATGAGCGGATTATGTGGAGAGCCCAATTGAGGTTTCGTTTGAGGACAACAGGGCTCGAACTCACTGTGAATCTCCCTAGTATGAGGTAGATGCTCTGCAGATTACGCCTCATACCAGAAGTACTTGCTCTTTCTAGGGCTACTACAGGGGCAGTATCATCAAAAAGTTCCCACAGAAATATAAAAACAGAATTCCATGACCTTTTCCCGACTAAATTGCTCCTTTCCATGACTTTCTTAGCACTTCCTTTCCAAAATGAAACATTTGTTGACATTCTCCACATCCCTTCACAACCACAGGGTTAGAGAGGTGCGAGGCACAACAAACTGCAAAGCTGCCACAGCCAAAAGGTACATGCCATTTCACAACTTTTAACTACTTTTCACAAAATTTTGAATTTCCCTGACTTTTCCCTGACTTTCCATAACCACAGAATTTTCTAGAATTTATTATGACTGTGAACCAGCACTGATTTATCCAATCAAATCCTTGATTTGGATTGAAGAGCACCGTCTCTGTTGCGATGACTACTGTCAGAAATACTCAATGTTGGCAGCAACTTTAATGAAATAAACACCACCCAATGTAGTCAAAATCAAAGCTCTGATACTTTTTCTTCACCATCTTGATGATGTGAGACTTCTACAGTCTTATCTTGGGTAACGTCTTCTTGGCTGGCATTGTGTTGATGATTTGAATCTTCTTCACCCAGCATTGCGGTATCTGCAAAGAGACAATACAAAAAAAAAGAATTATAACAATAACCACAGCAATATATATCTTGAACAGGCATTCAAATGGGATGTTGCTGGAAAGTTGTGATTGATCGCCAAGTGCCCAGTAAATCATTGTTTCATGCCTATATTTTGGAAGTGCAAACTGTGCGCATATGGAAATGCAATCAATTGTAACTTTGTAGCAACATCCCCTTACAGTAGATGCAGAAAAGATATAAACTGAATGGAAATTAAACTCTTTCTCTTCTCATTGGTGTGCTCATATCTATAATGGAGAAGCAAAAACAGAACACAATCATATCATAATCCATTACACCTGTCTTCTCAAATAAAACTTGATTTACTTCTGATATTATCTATCCATTGTCCTTATCTACATAAAAGTTATGCTTTTGGTACAGAATGCAACATTCGACAAACAGTGCACTGTTTTGAATTGCTGAATAAATCACATAATAGTAAACCATTCTTTAGTTAGAAAAAAAGTTAGAAAAACCTTCTTCAGAGAGAAAGATGAATGCACAATACAACTGTCAAGTTTTTAATCATAAGCAAGATCCAATGAGTTTGGAAAAAATTATATCCCGACCTAGCATATGATTTTAGGTTGGCATCCCATCTAAATATGCCTACTTTGAGAAGAATGATCACTCTTGCAATATTTAACAACAACTCAACGCTCATAATCGTTTCTTGGCCTACAATATAAGGGTCACCCCAAGTTCATCTTTTAAGGCCACCAAACAATACCCGATGTATTAGTACGACCTTACAACAAATTTTGCAAATACTCAAGAGCGCTATATAACATCGTATCGGGATGAGATGATCGATACCTGATACTTCATCAAGTTTTTAGTATCAAGTACTGCACTCTGCGATAACATATTATAGCATGTTTCAGAATTGGTAAAATTGGCTGTAAGGTCATACTCCTAAAACTTGGGTAGTATGCGGCGGCCTTTAGGAATATCCAAACTGGACAAAACTACAAAAGAAATTCTCACCAGCATCCTCATCATCCATAGCCATCTCAATGACATTCCCTGATCTGTGACTGGGACTAGCACTCCTCAAATTGGCAAGCTGAATATCATGATGATTGCGGTTTTCTTCATCATCATCATCGTCATCACCATCGACCATGATCTGGAAGACTTCATCCATCTCCTCCAGGGCATCGTCCACCGAGTCGTAGATGATGATGTCCTTGATGTTGGCACTGTCGATGATGCGTCTCATACGAGGCTGGAGAGAGAAATTCCATTCTAGAATATTTATATTTCATCATCATCAATGAGCAATGTGATAGGATACACTGTGAACAAGAGGAACAAAGAATTTGGGACAAAAGTAAACAACTTCATTCAAGTCTTCACTATCTTTATGTGATAAGATTCACTGTGACCAGAAAGAAGAAAGCATTTTGGACAAAATAACCAACTTCATTCAAGCCTTCACAATAGCTTCATGGACACAAAATAAAGTACCTGCCCCAATTCATTGTATGAAGCCTGATTGGCATTTCTCCCCAGAATAAGAGCGATGGAAATGTGTATCTAGCTATTATGACCTCTTGAATGAAGTTTGTTTATGTTGTCCAATATCCTTTTCCCCTTCTGCTCCAGGTGATATCTAAATTTTGCCTTAGGGAACGTAAGCTCCTATGCTGGAAACCGTACCCCAATCATGTCTCCCATTTATGTATATATCTCACATTTGTTTGCATTTAGCAACATTGTAAGTACATGTACCTCTTCATACAGATTTCCAGTGAAAATAGAAGAAATCTATAGCAGTTCTGAATCCACATTTATAGCCTGTGAATATATTAAACCCACAATCATCGTTCATCAAGAAAGCATCCATATAGAAGCACCCAAGATGGTATGTTTTCTTCACCATTAAGTTATGCCACATTCGTTTTTATATACCAATCTTGATTTTCCCCAGCTTAATTCTATGAGATGATGATGACCCCTGAACATTTGTGAAAACATCTATCCCTTTCTTCTGGTTATACTCTTTGGATCACAGCCCCTTGGGAATATTGAAGGGGGCTGCAGTCACATTTATGTCACATATAGAAGACCAAAGTCATTTCAGTCCCTGGATCAGCCAATGGGGCATACATCAGCTATGAAATAACTCCAAGCAGAGTTATACAAATTAACATAGTTACATAGGTTATCAAACACGCCTAGATAAAATCATGTAAAAAATAGCAGCTTTTGCAAACAGCAATGCTTCGAAGTAGATTCTTTGATATCTGAAGACAAGATAATCATGGTAAAAACTGGAAACTGGAAAGGATTATTATTACCAGAAAGAATATTCTGAAAACATGATAACCTAAGAAAATCTTGAATACATACCCTTACACCCGCAAGCACCAGTTTGCTTTTCTTCTTTGAAAATGATTGGACAATCCCTTTCAAACCCTGTTGAAAAATGAAATGAGAAAAATGAAAGTATTAAAAAACAATCAGAGAAATACAATTCTGCAGTATTTCTACAGTGGAAACACATTTCAGATGGAATATTCAGTTATTCGCCTTGCATTTCATAAATTCATGTAGCAACTCATGCCAACATTTCTTCTCATTATCATCATTACTTTCATGAAGATTAAATCTATCATTGGGTGACTTCAAGTACGGTGTTCGGTGTTGGTGTTGGTGTTGAGAGAGCAAAACGGGTCCGTAAACTGAGCTCCAACACCGTTGTCAGTTTNGTTAGCGTCATCACCATCACCATCTTAACCAATGTCATCATCACAACGCCCATCACCATCACTACTATCATCAGAACATCATGCTCAAAACAAACAAAGTTGCTATGTACCTCTACTACAGAGTAATCCATTGATGAGACATTTGAGAAGTCCAAGATTGTTGATGGTGGTTTTTCTTGGATGAGGGCTTTGTCATCCAGAAGGTTCTGTAACTCGCCCACCGCAGGGAACCTCAATCCCTGCTCCATCTGAACAATTACAACAGTGCCATCATTCTCCCTCGACTGTGAATAAGACATTTCAGAATAGAGGAACTGTTAATGTTTCATATTCCAATTTTAGATTTATCAAAATTTCATGGAATGAATCAAAATTCATATATTGATTTCAGATATCATGTTTTACAAAATTTAATCATGCACCAGAGCAAAGTTTGAAACTTAAACAAAAAAAATCCCATAGTGTTGTTGATATCAAATTATAAAACACAAAAAGCTCATCATCGCTTCTTCGTAAACCACCTTTCGTTGTAGGTTCAAGGTTTCCTACTTCACAATTTTCACAAAAAATGTGCACAAATGGAATCCATAGCGACAGTGCTAAACTACAAAAGCTCCATTTCTGCGTACACATATCAAGGTCAGAATTATGAGTTTAAAAGCTTCATCAATGAAAGCAAGTTTGCAAGGAAGTGTCAGGATTTGATGGAATGGGTCACAAAATTTCTCTACAAATAAAGGTCTTTTACATGGATGTTTGAATACCTTGAAAAGCAACAATTTTATTTAATTTGATATTAATTAAAATACATCTTTGCAGCCACGTTGGTGTTGCAACATATTGTACAAGTAAAAACATTAAAAAACATAACATTTGACTTTATTTGTATGGTTGATCTTGCAGGTTGTTTTTTCAGTTTATTAATGGGTGACTTCAAGTACGGTGTTGAACGCTGGTGTTGGTGTTGCAGCAAAACTAACACCAGCCTCAACACCAAACTTGAAGTCTGTCGGTGTTTGGGGTAGACCTCGCAAGATTCTGACGTATTTCCGGTCGTGTCTGTATCACTTTTGTACACTGACCAATGGTGTTGGAGCTCGGTTTACGGACCGTTTTGCTCTCTCAACACCAACACCGAACACCGTACTTGAAGTCACCCAATGGTGAAAACTCATCTTTGCAATTGACATGAACATTATTTATCTCAAGCACATTAACAAGAAATTTCACATATGTCCTTACTGAGAAGCCTGGTTTGCCGTAAGGGTAGAGCAGCATCAATAGATCCACCAGAATACCAATGATAGTACCATACTCTACACCAAGCCACAGAGAGATAAAGAATGTCATCGCCAAGGTGATTAGATCAGGTCCTGCAAAATTATGAAAATGAATAAATGTACAATTAGTGATTTCATTGAAGGGTAAACATACACAGCACCGTTGCGTATATACTATGGAAATCCATTGGAACAAAGGAAAAATATATAGACTAAATTGAAATCCTATCTGCTGAAGATCTGATTCGGGAAATTGATCGTAGCAGCATTCTGAATATCATTCAAATTATTTTCAAATATTTCTGAGTCATACAATTTTACTTTATCTAAAAATTGAATTGTAAGCCAGGTTTTGTTTCATAAGGCTGTGCGTAGATCTATGCACGACTGTAAGAACGACTGGTGATCCTTTCTCTGATTCAGTGCCAGGGGTTATCATTGAGTGCAAGAAACGATCACCCGTTGTTTGTACACTCAAGCGTAGATCTACGCACAGCTTTATGAAACACGACCCTGGTCATGTGATGTGTGTCCGGTGGGCTCAATCCATCAGAACCAGAAAATACTTCAACTTTAAAAATGCAAATAAAATGACAGGTATCTTCAGGTGGGGCACAATTGAATTGTGTAAGTTTTTAAATTGCCGCAAAATGGATTATTTTACTTACTTCTTATCCTCCACAGCTTGATGACGATGTTGTAGTCGATCATAAAGAGGACTGCGTAGATGATGACAGCTGCTAGGGAAGCCTTAGGAATGTAGTAGAATATCGGCGTAAGGAATGCTAATGAGATGATAACCAGCGTTCCCGTGACGATACCAGACGCTGGGGTCATGACCCCACTCTGCTCGTTGATTGCTGACCTGTTTAGAAAAAAACACTATCTAGATTAAATTTTGTTTGACTCTTTCTTTCAAGTCAGTGAAACATGATAAGCTTATCTTGATCCAACCCGCCATTTATCATTGCGTGAAAGCTAATTGTAAATTCTTTTATTCACTTAATCAATTTTGCATTGAAATTTTGTTTCAATTAATTTTCCTAATTTCTTCCCTTTTTTCTGTGAACTAATCATTTGCATTATCTCTTGTATCTGAAGTGAATTATTTCATGAGTTGCATGTGTACTCAAACATATTTAGTGATTCAATGTTAATGTATAATTGTATACATTTGCACTATGGGCCAATGGAACATTGTGCTGGTCCATGAACATTGTTACGCTGTATAAACAAAATTGAATAAATCAATTAATAATACAATTTTACATTCCTAGCTCCCTCTAAGCAAGAAGTTTTATGGATAGGAAGAGAATACATGGGTTTGCTTTACAGCCGCAGAGAAACATGAGCATAGCATCAAAGATGCTGACAAGCTTGGTGAACTAATGTTAATTCTGCTTCATTGTAACTATCATTATGGCAGTTTAATCCATAACTCCTATGTTTCTACTCATAAAGTATTTATTTATTTATCTATTTATATATCATGTTTTATTCTAATAGGGTAGCCCAATCAGTGATCAAAGAACTGTTCTACCTGGGGGCCCCTATAAAATAGGAAATAAAGTAAATGATGATCGATGTCAATCATTTGGCTGTTTTAGGTAAAATGGTCCATTACATTATGACAGAAAGGATAAAGTAGAATCGTAGAACCTTACCTAGAGAAACTCCCAGTAATGGGGTAACCAGAGACTAAAGATGAACCAATATTACATGCACCTGTAGGAAGATGGGTAAAAAATAAAAATAATGATCAATGTTTATTCATTCTATCTGTAAAATTGTTTTAACCACAAAGCAAACAGGAACATCAGACAAGAAAAATATTGGCAAATAATCAAAGATTAAGCAATCACTGCATTTGCAGTTGGAATTCAACTTTATTGCTTGCCCACAGCATCAAAGGTAATTTTTCATTATTGACTCTGAATAATTCTGTCTAGTCATCAGGAGATCGTGGGTTCGATTCCTACCCGAGAATGCCTGAGATTTTTTTTCTCAGCTTCTCGGTAAAGCACCGTCAATCAGTGTTTATTCATGTTGGGATAAGGCAAGAATTATTCAATCATTTATCTACCCAACACACAAATAAAAAAAAAAAAAAAAAAAAAAAAAAAATCATTAAATTGACTCTGACTAAGTTTTCTCGATTTATATATCACCCAGAATCCCAATGGCTGACAGCCGGTTCTTCCTT
The DNA here is from genome assembly GCA_036244855.1 of Temnopleurus reevesii. Classification (NCBI taxonomy): domain Eukaryota; kingdom Metazoa; phylum Echinodermata; class Echinoidea; order Temnopleuroida; family Temnopleuridae; genus Temnopleurus; species Temnopleurus reevesii. The sequence continues at coordinate 18,032 of BQKZ01000741.1, forward strand.
AAGTTGATTTTTCTCTGTTGTTTGTTGACAAACTTGTTGACAAAAAATGAGAGCTTTCTATAGATGCAGAATCCTTGCAATCTTGTAGACATTTCATTGATGGAAAATTCGAGACATTAGACTGTGGTGCTGACCTACCTATTGCTATAAGTTCTTGGTTTGTGTCCACCCGGTATCCATTCTTACGAGCTGTAAAGGGAAGGAGCATGATAATGTGATGAGATGATGATACATGTAATACAACACACATTAAATGCATTCACATATCTTTGCAGAACAATCCACTTGACTGCAATAATCAAAATTACAGTGTACTGCAACACACAGAAAATTCACAAATCAATTATTTCACAGTTATATATTGGAATAAGCAGTGCAAAAATTCAGTTGCAAGAGCTATTCTGCTACTTGATTATTCTAATATGAATCACAGGTTCTACATGAACAGCATTTATCCCTCTAATGATAATGATATACTGTTGTTGATGCATTTTGATCTATTTCATGCAATGTTTGATTCAGAAATTTAAAAACATTGCTCCCAATACTAAAACGGTGATGACTCACTACGTGATTCTGCAAATCAACTAAAAAACTGCAAATCGACTCAAAAATCTTTCAGAAGTTATCAGAATAAATATGTCATTAGAGTTTAGAACATTTTGAAACACAACCTCATAGAAATAGTCAACATTGCAGGAAAATTGTATGAAATAAACACTGCAAAATGGATGATTTAGTAAGAGGATAAACAGTCAAGCTAAGACTTCTAGGGGACAGATGAAAGGAATTTTGTAAAATAAACATAATATAATGAAATTGAGAATTCCTTCATTTGAACTAATCAATATAAAAAAATAAAACAAAATCTGGGCAATCTGGAATATGATTTCTTACATTATGATTTTTTTCTTCAGAAACACACTCACCAAATCCTTTGGCTATAGCAATATTTTCCAGAAAGCCGAGCATGGGAATGACTATAAGACCAACATTTAAGTGCTGTCGGAAGGATTTCAATACAACAGAAGAAAACATAATAAAAATAATGTGGGTTAGTAAATGGATGCACATGCAATTAAAATCAAAACGATAGCAAAATAATGATATGATATATCTACAAATGCTGCAGCATTCAATTTTTGGAAAAGTAATGAATAATCCGACATATCATGAGAAAAGGATAAAAAGAGTGATAACTGCAAATTATAAGAACAACCTAAATTTGTAGATGCTTCTATTCTGATTTCATACAAGATATTTGATACATAAATTTTTGTTTCATGAAACAGTTTTCATTCAAAGAAAAACTGATGGATCTTAATTCTGCTTCCATTAAAGGGGAACCAGCCGTTGAATTTATCGAGCTCTCATTGAATGAAGAAAAATCAGATGAACAAACAGTGAAAATTTTGGCAAAATCGGACAATCCATTCAAAAGTTATGAAGTCACTGAGATATGACGATCCCTATCGCTGATGGGGATCCGTGCGATCGGCAAATTCGATGGATTGTGTGACGTCATGTCGGACAACTCCTCATTCACTTTGTACATATAATTTTTAAATATGGATGAATGTAAAATTTAGAGTAAGGTTGGAACATCATTCTTCTCAAAATACATGCATAATCAATATAGAAATGCTATACCCCAACCGAAAATTGTCATTTTGTTGAATTTTCCGAAAAAAGAGAGAAAAGGTGAAAATGTGTATACAGAGTAAATGAGGAGTTGTCCGACATGACGTCACGGATTCCATCGAATTTCCGATCGCACGGATCCCCATGAGCGGTAGGGATCGTAATATACCTGTGACTTTGAAAAGTCATAACTTTTGCACGGGTTGTCCGATTTTGCTCAAATGTTCACAATTTGATCATCTGATTTTTCTTCATTCAATGAAAGCACGATAATCCCAGGGGTTGGTTTCCCTTTAAAAACTGATTGATATTTTTGGTCAAGGAATGAAGCACAATTACATGCCAGCTAGCAGTCATTCATTCTCCACCAAAAATTTTGTCATAGCATATCAAAATCTAAAAAAAAAAGAAAAAATTATAATGATCTGATGACCTGCTCCTGGGAACATTTGAAAATGACACAAAACTTCAGACGAACTGGCAAAGAGAAAGAGATCTATGTACATGTGGGCTAAAATTGGTTCTGTTGGCAATTTAGCAAACTTATTATTATGGAAGATTTGCATGCATTTTTGGTTGCCATAGCACTTATTCAGAATGTGGATTTACATGCATCAAGGTGGAAGCAATGAGGATGGGGAAGAGGGGAAGAAGAATAGAATAGATCCTACAAATGCTACAGGAGGAGATAAAAATCATGGATGGATAATTCTGCTAGATATGCACAGAGTCTAATTAAAAAATTACATTCACATCACTTTTGAAGATACAATATTCCATCTAAATATCTACAACAAGAACAGATGAAGAAAAAGTATATTACACCTGTATCTAACAATTTTCTATATCTTTTGATAGCTACATTGCTAAAATGTTTGGGAAATAAAAAGGTTGGAAGAAACTTGGAATTCAATTCTATATCATTTGGAAGTATGAAATTTCTACTTGTTGAGTGATATACAAGTAATACTTGTAGGCTTTGCCAAGTCAAGTCCAATACATAGTATGAACTATAGTTTGAGACAAATAGTAAGACATGAAAGGAGGAAATATGAGCAGTAAGAAGATTTGGGAAGCTGAGGGAATGTTGCAAAAAAATTCAATCAAAAAGTGAAATTAGAACACAAGATTCAAGATTCATTTAGATTAACGTAGCTATTCCATGCACATAACAAAGTTCACAAAATGACTGCCAACATCAGAGTTGGTTCAACGATTCTTTGAGTGACTTTTAATTATTTTGCAACTGATTGAAAGGTTTGTGCATATTCAAAATGTTCTTTTTGGAAAATTCTTACATAAAGTTCAAGTAAACTAATAAATACATAGGATTTGATCTATTGAAGAGCTGACGATCAAATATTCATCAAAAATGTTTTACTGAAGTAAATAAATGCATCCAAATTCTATCAATATTTCAATTGATGATACAGTAATATACAATATTGCCATTTTGCAAGATCCTGCTTCAAAACAACTGAGACTACACCATCAGTTGCATAATGAAATTACTCAAAAAGCTGAATCTCATGCATAATGCTAGCACTGGTACCATGCCATTTGCAGCTCAAAATTGTTTGGGACAGGCAATCATGACAGCTTAAGCCTGAATGATGTCATGGCACATTACTGAATACCACAGTGATGCTCTCCTTACTTTTATGATATCGCCTACTCCAAAGTTTGGCAAAGCAACAGGTGGAAGACCTTGGGTAACGTTACCCGTGATTGTGAAAACATCTTCATGACCATTCTCCATGAGGCCATAGGTTATCCCTGCTGCTATGATGACGACCACTGCATTACGTGCTGAAGAACACAAAAGAGAAACAAGCTAAATCCATTTGGGTTATTCAAGATTCATTGATTCATGAAATAAGAAAATAATAATTCAAAGCGCCTTGACCCCTCCGCAGTAAGGATAAGTGCGCTATACAAATTGCATCTATTATTAGTATTATCTTTATTATTATTATTATTATTATGATTATTATTATTATTAGCTTATCTGCGGAATAAGGCACATTTCTGTGCTATAAAATGGGCACTTAAGGGGAAAACCACAATACAGCGAAAATATCGTTTCGCCGTAGCGTTTTCACA
>BQKZ01000741.1:22422-44477 GCA_036244855.1 Temnopleurus reevesii
GAAGACACTAATATTAAATTATTTCAATTAGTTTTAGTGAAAATATTGCAATTTATGTGAATTTATTGCAAAATCCCAATTTCCATTGGATTTGTACACAAAACCAGGTTTTTGAGCAATTTTGGGCTTGACAAATTTTTTTCGAAGGGGCGTGGCTTCGCAACCTGACACGCGGGCGCGCTAAATTTGGTCTCAAAAGTTGCGCGATAAGTGAAAGAAAAAAGTCATAAAATTTTGCAGCCGTAGCATTTCGCGTTGCGGACTTACGGCGCGAAGCGTCCAGGGGGGGGCCATTATGGCCCCCCCCCCCAGGTAAGTTAGGGTTAATGCTGGAAAAATGTTCATAGGAGTTTTTTTAGTGGCAGCAGTGGGATATGACACTGTGCCTCTACCTGATGCATAAAAATTGATAATATGCTATTCATCATAAGCTCACATTTTCTCTGATACACTTCTAGTCTATCACAGCTTATTCTAATTTATGTATCATTTGAATATGAGAGCTATATCATACGGATTCTGCCTCACAACGTTCAGGAAAATATGAGGTTTCTAATAAACACAATGGCATCAAATTTTTTCTTTTATCATAAAGAAACATTTGATAATTTTTTGTTCATTTCAAACATTGGGCACTGCGTACAAATTATTCAACACATTGTTCTAAAACCACCAAATTAGAGTTACATATTTGTTTTACTGACCCTTCAATAGGTTGGATTTCCATAAATTTCCATAATATCCAATGCATTCCAATATATGCAGTAACACATTGGATCTGGAACGATTTTTGCCAAAACTTTGGGGTAGCATGCTATTGTTTGATGGCAATATATTGCCACCCTACAGATTAAAAAACATATACATTGCACTGCAATTACAAATGTAACACATACATTACTCACCTGTACCAAATATCCAGATCATTTTCCAAAGGATTTTCTTACGAATAGGTGGTTTCTTTCCCAACTTTTCTATTCTTTGTTGTGCTTTATTCTTCATAAACTGTACAGAAGGGGGAAGAAAATTGAGAAATTCTGTTGGATATTGTATTCGATATTGATATTCTGAAGATATATGTATTTTGGTTAGGTCTAATTACAAGCTAAAGACTATAAAGACTACTACTGTAATTTTTTAGTCATCTTTTGTAGGCCCACCTGCAGGCCTTGAATTTTGATACTTAAAGGACAAAAGACAATTTGGGGTATATTTTTCAGTCCAGCATCTACAGGAAGGAGCAAATGGGCAAAAATACCTCCATGACCATTGAGGACAGAAGGGTAGGGCATTTCAGGTTTGGCATTCTATGGCCTTGGATTGATTAATTGCCTAGCCCTATCTCTTATCATTATTATTTGATTTGATTAGGCTATTTAATTTGTTTTACATCAATTGTTATCCCGATTATGATCTTGACAAAAACTATTTCCCTATTTTTTGCAACTTTACTTCAAGTACATGGTTAGTAAATTTAAACTTTACTCTTCCTACAATGAAATGGAAATTGATTAACTAACAAATGAAAAATTACAAAATAGATTTTTAAAGAAAATTGAATAAATTTGCGATGAGCAATAATGAAAAGATTTTGAATAAATAAATATATTTTTTTTAATCTTACCCTCATTAACGCAAGTGCAACAATACAGCTGAGTCCTAGAGTGAGATCTTGCCACCTATATAGAAAAAAAAAAAACAATTGAAAAATATTAATAATGAATTCATGGAAAATAGACAGATAAAGAACTAGCACAATAACTGTTTCATATGCCAATTCTTATCTTATTAAGAGAAACTTTGTGTAAATATAATGATTATGAATGAATATATATTCTAACAACAATATTTAATAGACAAAACACAAAGCAAATAATACAAATTAAAGGGGAACTTCCCCCACGTATTGATGTGCTCTCCAAGACAAACAAACAGTGAAAATGTAAGAAAATCAATCATTCCATTCAAGAGTTTATCTTAAAGTTTTTATTTCCACCACTAATAGGCATCCTTGAATTGGCAAATTTGGTATAACCTGTGATAGCAACATTGAAACTTCCCCAATTACTATGTTTGCAAAATGTTAAAATTTCCTCTTTTTTCCATAAAGTAGAGAACAATTTTTTTAAATTTGAATATAAAATAGCCACACCTCCTAGTACTTCAGAAAGCATTATGACGATTCCTCATTTCAAATACTGATCAAAGTTTTTAAGGAAATCATGTAGTTGTACCATGTACTAAATGGGGGTTTCTCCATGTTGCTGTAACAGGTTATTTGACAACAAAGTTGCCAACTCAAGAATGCCCATCACAGGTGGAAATGAAAACATCAATTTTTATTTTAAAACAGATTATCTTATTTTGATCAAACTTTCAAGGGTTCCTTTTTTGTGATTTTTCCTCTTTCATTATGATAAAAAAAAATCCACAGGTGGGTTTCCGTTTAACTTAGTGTCATGCTCTGAAATAATGATGGCTCAAGAGATGCAGTGCATATTTAGCATGGGCATAAACAGGTTAAATAACTTTAAAAAGAACAGCTGGTTGTTGGTGGCAGCCACTTGAAATCAAATTGAATTGAATTGGATTAAATCTATTTATTATCCCAAAAACCAATTACATGACATTATATAACAAAAGAAGTAATATAGTCAAGCATAAAGTTAACAGGAAAGAGGAAACCAGAAAATGAAGTCCCTATGGAATACTGACTGATAAAAGCAAAAGTTAAATCTAAGTAGTAATCTTAAGTGTACTTCCTTTCTTGTAACGCACATAACCCTTGGCCTCATTTACTACAGTAAACAAGACCTCTATGATTATCAGTTTAAAAAAAATGAATGAGAGCTGATAATCACTAGAGACAACAATCAAAACTCAAATAAAAATCACTGCAAAATTCTACTAATGAATGANAAATACACCCTGATGATATACTCTTAAATTTGTCATACCATGCATCTTGTATACATAGGGAATTTCAAATGAATAATAATATCCTCAATACAATGGGCGAAACTATTTGATGATGGGGCCGTAAGCTACCCTTAGGGAATGAAATGTTCTATATAAAAAGATTGATGAACTCCAAGAGGAATAAAGGGGGATGAGACAATTACAACAACTTCCTGGTATTTCAGATGAGCAGTAGATCTATGCTAAATAAGCATACTACCATAATGGGTAGGAACTTAATACTAGAAAAATGTTTTTTTAATTGTTTTAGTGGCAGCAGTGGGATATGACACTGTGCCTCTACCTGATGCATAACAATTGATTATGCTTAATATCAAAAGCTCATATTTTCTCTGATTCTTGAATAGTCTATCGTAGTTAATACTCTTTCATTCATTATTTGAATATGAGTACATGCTGAGACTTAGAGGAAATATTCAACTTGTGTTACAACATTACATTTGCACTACTTCCAAAACATTCATACATGCAGTTACACATTGGATCTGGAAAAGTTTAATATTGCTAATATGTTGGGGTAGCAAGCTATTGTTTGATGGCAATTACTTGCCACCCGATGGCTTTGTGGAACATATATACTTCATTGTTACAGCTGTTACATGTATAACAAGCCCATTACTTACCAGTACCAAATATCCAGATCATCTTCCAAATAATTTTTTTACGAATAGGTGGTTTCTTTCCCAACTTCTCTATTCTTTGTTGCGCTTTATTCTTCATAAACTGCATAGGGAGAGAAGGATATGAAATTATGCTGTATTGAATTCAATATTGATACTTGGAAAGCATGTATTTGGTAAGGTCAAATTAAAAGCTAACGACTATAAAACTGCTACTGTAATTTTTAATACTATCTATTGTAGGCAAAATTGTGGACCTTAGATTCTGATACATTATAAAGCGGAAAAACACTATAACAGGCCATCTTTTTAGAAGTTAAGATGTCTTATCAGGAAGGGGATAGCCAAGACCAATTCGCGCAATTGGCCCCAGGTTATTACATTTAAACATTATTCTTTCTAGTACAACTAGATGTAAGTTGATAAACTAACAAATAAAAAATTACAAAATAACTTTGTGGTGAACAATAATAAAAAGATAAATAAAAAAAGCATAACCAAAAAAAATAATAAATCAATATTTTTCCATTTAAAACCTTACCCTCATTAATGCAAGTGCAACAATACAGCAAAGCCCGAGAGTAAGATCTTGCCACCTACAAGGGGGAAAAGAAAAATTAAAAATATTAAAAATGAATTCATGTAAATATACAGAGAGGACTAGCACAATAAATATTTCACAAGCTAGAAAATGTATGTAAAGTATATGTTCCATGTATCTATTTGGGGGCCTATAAACAACAAACAATGCTTTTACATAAGCTCTCATAACTTTTTTTGAACAGGTTGACCGATTTCGCTCAAACGTTCAGTTTGTTCATCGGATTTTTCTTCATGCAATGGAAGGACAATAATTCCAGGGGTTGGTTAATAAATTCATGTACAATGTAAACGGGGATTTCTCCATGTTACTGTAACAGATTATGGCAAAGTTGCCAACTACAGAATGCCCATCACAGGTGGAAAGAAAAGTTCACCTTTTTATACAGATTAGCCAATTTTGCTCAAATTTTCACGGTTAGTTCCTTGCCATTTTTCTTTTTACATTTTGATCACAGTAATTTCACAGGTGGGTTTCCGTTTAATTTGGTGTCATGCTCTGAAATAATGATGGCTAAAGTAATGCAGTGCAGTGAAACAGAAAAAGAAGTTAGCATGGACATAATTAGGCTGAACAATTGAATGTTGGAATTGCTGGAAGCAGCCATTTGAAGTATACACGACGCTGACCAATAAAACAAAAAACAAAAAATAAATCTTACTAATCAAAAGCGTACTTCTATTCTTGTAACGCACATAACCCTTGGCCTCATTTATTACAGCAAACAAGACCGCTATGATTATCAGTTTAAAAAAAATGAATGAGAGCTGATAATCACTGGAGACAACAATCAAAACTCAAATATAATCACTGCAAAATTCTACTAATGAATGGCAATGAATCTGAACCTGGAACAAAGTTCAACACTGAAATATATATATAAAATATATATGGGTTCAAGCCAAATATGATTTATGTTTGTTTATTCATGATTGAAACATGATAGCAGCAATAAATCCAATGCTCTATAGACATGTAACAGAATCTTAATCATAAGCTTAGGAATAAGCTTCTGCTAGGATCGAAAGCTCAAGCTCCTTGTTGACTTCATTTTACTACACAGCTCTCCATTATTGAATAAGAAGTTTCAGCAGTTCTCTTTATTACTTTAGATTTTTAATTCAAATAAATTTGTAATTTCTCGCATTTAAGCATAAAATGTACATTTACATTCTTCTATTCTATTTAAAAATATTTATAATTTCACTCTTGACTATAATTACCTTAACATGACAGGGTCTTTAACATCCCAGAAAAGAGAAGACGAATCACTTGCTAGCTAAATTTAATTTTAGCATGTATATGCCAAAGTAAATATTGACTGTTACTTGTTACAGATGGTGTTTGAGCTTTACACTTTGATTTTTTTTCTTAATTAGCTAATATTGGATCCCATATAATCTGTCTTGTGTTTGCATTTGTAAGATTGTGGAGAGACAGCAAACAGCGAACGCAGTCACTATTATGTTATATACGCTATGAAATCAAAGTAGAGATTTTAAAAGGTGAATTCTGAATAGCAATCACGTATCTTTGGGGAAAAGATACAAAGAGGGGAGTGTGTTAGCCTGATTATGTTTACTTAAATGCAGCTAATAAATCAACTGCAGAACCAATATCTAGTTCAAATTCTGACACAGGAAAAAGGGTCCCTCCAGGAATCATAAAAAGCATCATAAAATGGAAACTAATGTCAGACATATGATAGGTCACTCTCTTTGAACTGATTACAGGGCTTGAAATAGGATTTCATTGGGGTATTATAATACTGTACAAGGAAATGTTGATGAAGTGCTCTTTTCTACTCCAGGTAAAGTAATCGAAGTACTATAATAGCAAATCCAAAGAGGGGCCCCTACGGCAATGGCCTTTGGTTACCTTCGACAAATTCTACCGCTGTGATAAATGATATTTTTCAAGCTTTTCTCAGACTATGGCTTCTCTATATTTAACTGCAGAGTTCTAGTAATCAAATGCATATGTATAAGCCACACGATTCGATAATATCAATAATTAGATGCAACTTGTGCACATATCCACTCTGAGGAGTGCTCAAGGTGCCTTTCATTATTATTACCCTGGCTTTAGCCCGGCGTACACCAGCACACATGGCATTTCAAGGAATAAATATTCACATTCACATCATCTGGGTTGAGTGCAGCAGGAGGATGGATTTCTTGCTGAAGGAAATTAACGCCATGGGTGGGATTCGAAACTATGACCCTCTGGTTTCGGTACAACAAAACATTTTGAACGTTTGCAATGGATAAATGTTAAGAAATAAGGACAACAGAGCAATTCACCCAACAAGTTAAAATTTCATTACAAATATAAAAAAGTTAAAATTTCTCACCTTGTTTCTTTTATATGCTTAATTGTCTCAATTAGATCATGGATAAATGTCTCTGCTGGGAATTTGACCCCTAATATAGTCTTGACTTGACTCATCGCTATGGTGATTGCTGAAGCTGAGGTGAACCCCGATATCACCACTGCTGATATATAGTTGGCTATAAATCCTATAAATATAAGGTGCATAAAGAAAGCAAAATATCAATTCATCTACAATAAACTATTATTTTGCTTCATTCACTGACAATCAGGGTTGTCTTTCATAAAGCTTGCGTAGGTCTAAGCACAACTGTAAAAATGACTGGTGATCCTTTCTTTGGTACGACTCGGCGCCAGGAGTTGTCATTGAGTGCGAGAAAGAACTACCAGGCAAATGTACAGTCATGCATAGATCTACGCACAGCTTTATGAAACACAATCCAGGTAGCAAATGCCATTATCTAACACTGTCAATTCAACTCAAGATTTTTGTATGAAAAATGTAAAGTATTCTATTGTCAGGCCAAACTTTAAAGAAGTTTTATGAGAGGATATCCATTGTAATAATTTGAATTTAATCAATATTCAATGACTCCACAAATTCAATAACTCAATGAATATTGAAAAGTCATCTTCGGGGAATAATTTTCCTGGTATCGCATTACAATTTGTTTTCCATTTAGCACAATTGCTACACAAAAGATGTTTTGCTTCGAAACCTTTTCACATAGAGCCGTTTGGTATTATGTCTTTAAAATGTTTACTCAATGTCTAAAACTGTGAATCAAATTTGAAATAGAAAAATTATTCCCTGCATCTTTATTGGTTAAACTCTGTTATGTCATTTCACAAACATATAAAAGCAAAATTAAATCTAACATTTAACATAAGACATTCTGGATTTGAATACCAAGACACATTTTGATTCATTAACAAGTTGTCACATTACTTTCTTTCTATTCAATTACTATGTCAAACTTTTACTAAGGTACAAGAGAAATCTTAAATAATTCACAGGTGAATTAGTGTTACTCCTGTTCCTCCATACTCACCGAGATGAAGTACCCCAAAGAGAAATTGGACAGCCCCACAGGTGAATGCTAAGAGTATGGCATAGGTTGGATCATTCAAATCATCATCGCCTTGGAGGGGTGTTCCATAATGTGCCACAAGGAGGGACATGATAGCTGTAGGTCCAACCGAGATGTCCTTGGACATCCCAAATAGAGCGTACATAAACCCTCCCATGATAGCTGCATACAGTCCATACTATTAAAAGAATGAACAAAATGAACATGAAAAACAACTCAATTCTTGACAACCAAGTACCATAAGACATAACCTCCTGACAGAAGAAGGCAGATAAAAAAATTCTTACAATATTGTCAATCAATTCTCATTCTGGTAAAAGTGAAATCAGAGCGTACCGGTAAGTTAAACTAAACGATGTACATTTAGATATATAAAAACAGTATATCCAGGGATATTGAAAGAAAGCTGTGCACATAATTACCTGTAAATTGCATTTAAAATTGCAGTTGATTTGATTTGATCATGTGGCATTTATGAGTCAAGCATTCTACATGTAATAATCTCCTTTATGGTAGCTTGAACATTGCAAATTAAGTTTTTATAATGTGCATTAGTGGGCAAATAAAATACATTTCATATACACCCTGTAAAACTAATATCTTTTGACCTAACTGATGAAATCATAATACTTGACTTGTTACATAACATCTGTAATCTTCTATGATTAAAGTTCATAGTGTGAGTTAAAGCCATACTTACAGTAAATAAGGCAAACATACATGTAAGACTACATATTTCAAGCTCCTACATACGTAATGTAATCCAGGTACCAAGTAACACACATTCCATCAGTAATACTATATTGAACTCTAATTTTGTTTTCATCTCTATCTGGGATATATATGCATGTAGCTAAACTATTTCGTAAATTGAAATTTTGCTCAGATTGATTACTTGGTGCCGATACACTGTGCCAGTACAATGTATATTAAAAGTAATAAGATGTACACACTTTCCCAAATTACTTAAAAAGTACCAAATGCCATTGCGTCTGGATGGTTTGAAATGGAAATCAGAATCAAACATATTCAAAGAATATAAAAGAATATATACAAGTATGTAAAATACGATTATTCAACATAAACATACAGGCAATTCTCCAATTGAACCATTGATTTTTTTACTTGAAGGATTAGAGAAACTGTCCCCTCTAGAAACAAAAATATTTCACCTCATGGCTCTGATTGAGGATAGTCACCCCTATGCCTAAAATTTCCTGGGGCAATATAACTCTGCCAGAAGCTAGGTGAAATGTGCTACGCGTACAGGGTACATAGAATGATGAGACCCATGGTCAAATCGCAATTTTGAATTAGAGGACTTTGGTATCTACACAAATTCCCCTGTATGAGTGCATTAAAGGGGGTAGTGCCCCCTCCTCTAAAACATCTTGGTCAGGCTTGCCTCAAAAAAAAAAAATAATAGACATTTAATTATACATGCAATCTATAGAGCACATGTATTCACTCTGCAGAGTTATCCAAAGGGCTTCTATGTATTATCATTATTATTCTCCTGGCTTTAGCCTGTATTGTACACAAGCTTAGTGACACCAGCAGGCAATAGACTGAATTAGAACATTGAGACAAACAGTCAAGCCAGTAATCAGATCATTACTCATTTGTATGAAGCACTGAGCTTGGGCAGCATCCCACTCCTGACTCCCAAATGAATGTGTATAGCATAGAATGTTTATCAATACCAGCATAGCCAAGCCCCATGGCAGAACAATAAAACAAGAAATCAATCCAGCAATCAGGTTGACTCCTTTGTACACTGTAGATGCAATACATGAACTTTGGCACCGACCCCCCCTTCCCTTCCCCCATCCAGACCCCAACAATTACACCTGTAGGTGTTGTGCTTACTTCTAAACGGAGCTTTGCAATACCGACAAAATCCAAGCCTTGTGGTAGGACAATGACATCAAAAGTCAAGCCAGCAACCAGGTCACCACCTTTTTACACTGTACACGTGCAATACATTGAGCATCTGCGTTCCCCCTCCCCATCCCCACCAATAGATGTCCAGCTTACCTCTGAAGGGAATTTTGCGATACCAGCATAGGCCAATCCCTGTGGCAGAACCCTAACGTCAACTCCTTTGTACAGGGGAGCGACACTCCTCCTCCCCCCACAATCCCACCCCTACATGTATGCCTATCTTACCTCTGAAGGGAGCTTGGCTATACCAGCATTGGCTATTGGCACTTTGCGCATTGTAGATGCAAGACATGGACTTTGGGAGCTACCCTCCCCCATAACCCTACCCTGATAGTTACATCTGTAGTTACATCTGACTTACCTCTGAAGGGAGCTTTGCTATACCGGCATATGCCAATCCCTGTGGCAGAACCGTAATCTACCAACTGACAACCCAGGTATCAGCTCATTGACTCCTTTGTGCACTGAAGATGCAAGACTTGTACTTTGGAATCGACCTCCCTTTCCTCCATCCAGACCCCAAGAATTACACCTGTACATGTAGGTGTCTGACTTACCTCTGAAGGTAGCTTGGCTATACCAGNACAAGGAGGGACATGATAGCTGTAGGTCCAACCGAGATGTCCTTGGACATCCCAAATAGAGCGTACATAAACCCTCCCATGATAGCTGCATACAGGCCATACTGTTAGTAAAGATTAAAAAGATGAGCATGAAATACATACATTTCAAAGCAATAAATGAATTTGTTTGACATGTTTTAGTAATTTTTTTTAATATCAAGTAACATATGACACAGCCTCCTGACAGAAGAAGACAGAAGAAGACAGAAGAAGACAGAAGAAAATAATTTTTTACAATATTGTTAATCAGTAAGTTAAGCTAAACAATGTACATTTAAATTTAAAAACTATATCCAGGGATGTTGATAGAAAGCTGCAGAATCATGTGTAAATACAAACATTACTGGAACTAATGCCATTTATGATTTGAACATTCTAATAATCTCCTTTATAACAGCTTGAACATAGAAATTTAAGTATTTGTAACGTGCATTTGTGGGCAAATAAAATACATTTCAGTTACATGACCCTGTTAAAACGATATCATTTGGCCTAACTGATGAAATCACAATACTTGATTTGTTACATAACATCTGTAATCTTCTATGATTAAAGTTCATAGTGTGAGTTTATAACCCTGCTTACATAAGACCAGCATACATGTCAGACTGACAGGAAAGAACATTTTCCCAGCTTCTTATGTAATCCACATATCTTACATATATGTAGATATGCATTCTAATTTTCTTTTCCTCTAATTCTGGTACCACAGTATTGGGTAAAGATATTTCGTAAATTGAAATATTGTTCAATTAAATTGATTAATTGTTGAAGATAAATAAGAGTAATAATAAACACAGATTTCCAAAAGCACATGATGATAATGCCTCTGGGTGGTTTAAAACAAAAATTAGAATGAAATATATTCAAAGAATATAAACTATGATAAACACTTGTACAGAAACTCTCCAAATTGGACAATTGATTCCTTTCATTAATTTTCCTAACCCCTCTAGATACACAAATATTTCACCTCCTGGTGCTGGAGGAGGATGGTCCCCCTACTCTTAAAATTTCTTGGGCCAATATACCAGAAGCAAGGTGGAATAGGCTATGTTATACGTAGAATGGTGAGACCCATGGTCAAATAGCTATGAATACATTCACAGAGTGTAGGGACCCCTCCCCTAAAACTTCTTGGGTCAGCCCTAATAGTAATGATAATAAAAATGATTGAAATGCGACATATATTAAACATATTCTAACATTTTCTGATTCGGCTCTAGATGTCTGATTTGGTTAATAATAGCAATATTGAAATGCCTCAGGGCATCTGCGATTCGGGTAATATTTGTCGTGTTGCCCTGAGGCCATTCAATAAATTGCCATGATGTATGTCAAAGTGCTCAAGGCACTTTTATGTGTTATGATTATCCTTGCTTATCCTCCTCCCCCACAACACCACCTGGATAGTTACACCTGTAGATGTCTAACTTACTTCTGAAGGAAGTTTGGCTCTACCAGCATAAGCCAAACCCTGTGGTAGAACCGTGAGACCAACCGTCGACCAATCGATAAGACTTCTTTGAACAATGTAGGCGCAAGACATGAACTTTGGCACCAACCAACCCCCCCCCCCCCCCCCCCCCCCCCCCACCCATCTCCTTACACCTGTAGATGTCTAGCTTTCCTCTGATGGGAGCTTGACAATACTAGCATATGCAAAGCCCTGTGGCAGAACCGTTATTCCAGGTATCAGATCATTGACTCCTTTGAACACTGTAGATGTAATACATTTGGAAGCAGCATTGCTCCCCCCAAACCCAGCCTTATAGTTACACCTGTACATGTCTAACTTACCTCTGAAGGTAGCTTGGCGATGCCAGCATAGGCCAAGCCCTGTGGTAGAACTGTAAGGCCAACCGTCAACCCAGCTATAAGATCATTGACTCCTTTGTAGGCACGGTACTTTGGCAGCCACATCGAGATGGGGAACCGTTCCTTCCATTTCTCCACCGAGCAGTAGTCCTTGACCTTTGCTTTTAGTAGCCTGGTGACCTCTTTCCTCTGACGACTTGAAGAGCTCATGATGATGGTTGTTCTGGGATTTCGTTAGCTTAAGATTCTTCTTGATGAGACCATCTAGAAAGATATATAAAGTTTGTTAGGACATGAATCAGTTTAAACCAAAACTATATTGAACATGATTTAAACTAATTCCGAAAAGTTAAGTGAGCCACAGACAATAGAACCGTACGCCATATATTCAACTGTGCTGGCACAACAATCACGAGCCGGTTCCAATTTACATAGCATTACAAAGAACCATTGAATTTGCGTTCAACTTAATTTTTTCAAAATAGATTATATTGTGTTAATGAAACAATTATAGAAAACATTGTTTCAACTGTTAAACTGACTGCTCAGATATCTTTTTTTTTGCTGAGCAGAGAATCAATATACCTTTGTCCTCCAACAAGAAACACCAATTTCCATATATTTAGACAACATCAAAGTAATATCATTCAATAAGAAATAAAGGTGGTCACTTGTATAATGTACAGTACCATCTTACCCGTGCTCATGCCCTGAAAGTTTTCATTCACTATTTATAAGAGTTTTTCCTTGATTTTTTTTCAAATATATATTAATGAATTTTCACAGACAGGCAATGAAAATCAAATCACCAATCATTATCTGAATGAAAAGAAGACTGTCTATCAACTTCGAGTGAGGCACTCTTTAAACAACTCCAGAAAAATTTGCTGGTACCAGTATCTGTTGTCAAAATTTAGGATGAACATTACTTAAGACAACCATTGCTTACATGTGCAGGCATAGATTATACCGGTCATCACTGAAAATATGTTTCCCCACAGACATTGGTCATTAAATACCCAGACTCTACATTTAAATAGGCACATCTATATGTACATGATGATGGAATGCAGAACCACTGGGGCTTGGGGGCTGCAGCTCTTCTGATAGTGTGAATAAATTATTAACCACTTAACAAGATGTTTCTTTATTTATTTTGGGTTAATTTTTAGTAGCGAAGAAGTATATTAAATCATCTTACTGTTACCTCATAATAATGATGATAATGATAATGATAATAATAATAATAATAATAATAATAATAACACTATCTGCGGAAAAAGGGGAATTGCTAAATTGTGTTCTAAAAGGCGAAAAAAGGCGAAAATATGAATTTGCTCATAACAGTCACAAAAAAATGAATATTTAAAGAAAAATCATCACAGGGACTTCCTTTTGATGTCTTTAAGTCGTTTATGTATAAAAATACAAGTTTGGAATAAATGTGCATTTTTAAAGATTTTTTGAAAATATATGACATTCTTAATGTATGTTTGCGCTATGTTTAAAAAAAATTAATGAAAGATTTTTTTGTATAACACTTAAAATAATATCATATTCTGTCTATTCATTCATTCATAATCTTCCTGCCATTGAAATTGGACTCTCTTTATTATGATCGAAAAGGGGCGTACTCTAATGTCCTGGGCCCTATTGCATAGAAAGTTGCGTTTAAACGGAAGTCAGAAAATTAAACGCAACTCTAATTTCAACCAATCAATAGCGCGTATTTAGGGCTTGCATTTAATTTTCTGAGTTGAGTTAAAACGCAACTTTTTATGCAATAGGGCCCTGGTCACATAGGACCCCGGAAGCAACCCGATTCACCGCGACTCTTTGTTAATTCACAGTTGCCTCAGAACAATGAGTAGGGGTGAATCGTGTTGATTCCGGGGTTCTATGTAATCGGGCTTAACCTTCACACTCCTGATACAGGCCTACCAAATTGGGTGAGGAGGGGGGGGGGGGTGGGATGCCACTGCCAAATTTCTTGACCATTAATTTTGTTCATGAATGGTGGAGAGGAATACCCCCAATATGGTCTGTTGCCTCTTCTATCCTCCTCCTGTCGGCTGTTGAATCATAGTGCACAAGAAGCTTTAATCTTAATTCTGTAAAGCATTTTGAACCTGTTTGGAATTCTTAAAGCGCTAAATAAATTTCATGCATTATTATTATCATTATTATCATCATTATTATTTGAAAAATTCCTATATTTACATATAATTCATCCATCGCCTCAACCCCATTCTTATTATAAAGAATGAATTGCAGCTCTGACAGCTTATGAACTACATTTTGAAATTGATTGATTTATCACTGGTCTAGATATACACTTCAATCACTACACACACAACTAATCGTGCTTTCACCCGTCGTATTTTATGTACACTCCTACCACCACCGAGCAGTGGTGCCTGGTGGGCGTGTAGCTCCATCGATTCAACAGTCGACAACCAACCACTATACCACCAACTTCAACTTACCATTCTAAAAATAATTCGATCGTTGAAAGTTGACGTTTACATGTATGTCCACTGGCGAGGCACAACTCAAAGCATTACATTTAAACAGCTCACAATCGTCTGCATGTAATTCATCAGTTCACAAATGTGCACGACTCAATCTATATTTCAGTTATCGGCTGTTTACCTTTGCTCACCGATCTACTCAATACCTCCGTTCATCCACGATCGCCGAATCTTGTTGTCCCGAAGTTTGGTAGATTTGGTAGACGTTAATCAACGCAGAACGCAAGTTGGCGCCATTCCTTGCGCCAATTTGGTGTCTGATTGAGGTTGGGCTCTCTTTTTAGCCAATCAAAACAATCCAATGAGAAAAAGAGAGAAATATTTGTACTTTCACCATAATTTGATTAGCAGCTTCAAACAAGAACACATTTATTGTGTAGCATTCACGCTAAAATCCATTGCAAATTCCCTCTTATCATCCATCTCTTTGTATATAACTATCAGCCTTTACATACACCCATCAACTTACTTACTTACTTGATATACTTGGTAGTCCTTTATTCCTTACGGAAGGGACACTAGTCTTTCTCTTTCTGCCTGCCTATACCGTTCTTTCTCCCTGTTTATTTTCATCAAGCCTTATCTGTCATATCCCCACTCACTCTCTCTCCCTCCTTCTCCCCCTCTCTCCATCCCCTTCGCCCTCTCCGTCCCTTTCTCTCCACTCGCAACCTTCCTGTACCCCCTCTCTCTAGGCTCTTCTCCACCGCCTTCTTTCTCTCCATTTATCTCAATCACCGTCTCTCTCAGTCTCTCTCTCTCCATCCCTAGGCTCTCTCAACCGAACTCGCTGTCTATCTCTCTCTCCATCTCATCCCCTTCTTTCTCTCTCCATCTATTCATTGGGATATCCCCCACTCTCTCTCTCTCTCTAGGCTCTCTCTCCACCCCTTTGTTCTAGGCTCTCTCTCTCCACCCTTCTCTCTACTACCCATTTTCTCTATATATACCCCTTATCTCTCTCCCTCTTCTCTCACTATCCCACCTTCTCTCTCTCTCTCTCTTTTGCTCCACCCCTTTCTTTTAATATCTCCACCTCTGCTCTATCTCCCTCTATATCTCCATCCCATTCTCTCTCTCTCTCTCTCTCTCTCTCTCTCTCTCTCTCTCTCTCTCTCTCTCTTCATCCTCTTATCTACCTCTCTCTCTCTCTCTCTCTCTCTCTCTCTCTCTCTCTCGACTTTCTCTTTTTCTCTCTCTCTCCAACCCATTCTCGATCTTGAGTCCCTCTCCATCCCTCGCCTTCTATCACTCTTATCTCCTTTCTTACTCATTTTGAATGCACAAAAATAAATGTAGGGATATAATAATGAAAAAGAAACATCACATGTATTGGATACATTATCGTCTTTGACGAACAAAACGAGCATGGCAAAAAATATGCATTCTCTAATGCTTTTTAGAACACTAATTCAACAGGAACAGAAAGTTCAGAAAATGAGTGTAAATATTTATCATTACTCTAATAGGCCATTACTTCCCTCATTTTGTCACTTAACTCATTACCTTGCATTGTTTTCTCTGCTTTAGAGTTCGACTCTGATGTTGCTCTGGCATATTAAATGGATGTGTGAGTGCTACATTAATCTTTGTTCTTTAACCTATAACACTGTACACACAGTTTCAAACATTAGCACAAAGCATTTAAATGCAGTAGCTTGATTAAAAAAGCCTCCACATTATTTTAACCTTGTTTTGACAATTCAATAGACCTGAAGAAGCCATCATACTAATACCGTATACCCATAGGAGCAACAACATTCAGCAAATGTACTGTGATCAAATCAACTCCATTAAAATCTGACTGCTTTTGAGTATTCCAAAAGCTTTGATGATTTCATACATACTAAAAATGATAATACTATATCTGCCATCAAGAACTTATCAATAATCAATGTTTTGATGTTAAACCCATGAAATAATGGAATTACACTATAAATATAATTTCCAAACAAATGTCTCCTTCACAAAATAAATCCATGAAATGGGACATTCACCTTTATCTAAAAACTAATTTGATGATTGAAATTAAAATTGCTTCTTTTAAATGTCAGCAAATCATGATGACAGAGCTGATGGTTTTTTTCTCAACATTGAATACTCGACTTGAATGAAATCTGTATTTTTCAGCAGTTCAATACCTTTTCCAACATGGAAGTCCAATTTTTCTGATGAATGGGAAAATTCACAAATTATCAAATTGGGAGTTCAACATCCTTTCCATCGTGGATCACCAAACTTGATTGGAAATTATAGCATCTTTACCGAAACGTCACTTTTCACTGATAAAAGGTGCCATTATTCTTTTAATCTCTTCAAACTTCAGGCTAATCCTGCTGGAGCTAGGGCCAAGGGTGTCTTTTCTTCCTAAAATATGAGATAAAAGTGAAAATGAAACATGCTATATTAATCTTCATCACACAGAGTAATTAGAATTCCTTACTTTATACACAAGAATATTGTTATAAAATTTCCTTGCCTTGGGAATTTAACATTATTCGGATTCATATGAGCTCCCATTCAACATTACAAGTAAAAACTACACTTAGGTTTGGGATGAGGTATGTGAGGGCCAAGATCTGTGATAAAATTACTTATGATTGCTAAATCAAATAAATCACTGTCCTGATAAAAATGTCCTGGCTGGCATGTAACAACATACCATTGAAGACAAAATGACAAATCATAGCTGTAACTGACATACAATGCTCCCAGGTATGTCATTTCCTTATCATCCTCCCTAATCAAAAAGTTAAAATATTAATTTCAAAGCAATATTGAAGTCGCTTAAGGGGTCTTTCAGACAGCATACAAGCTTACAATGTAGTCTTGTGGAACAACTAAGTGGAAAGAAAAGGAATAATGTCAAATAATAAAAATGTACTTTTGCAAGCTTTTTCATCACTTTATTCAACCCCCCCCCCCAAAAAAAAAAATTGGATGCACTCTACCAACCAGCCCTCCAAAAGAAGATATTCTCAGATGCCCTTTGGCTTTTCATCCCCCTTTAAACCACATTTTCCTTGTGAATTGTTTAAATTGTGTTTAAAAAAATCCCACTGACTGCCATTTTTTTTCTTCAAAATTGCCATTAGAAGGCATCCAATTTTTTTTAAACCTGATAGTGGGAATACAAAACAATTATTTCAACAAAATAAATAATTTCATTCTTTGTCACGCCACAGTGTGCATCAAATATTTACAACGCTCACCTTATTTAATAGTTCAAGACTGGCACCATGCTCTACTAGTACTGTAGCTTCTTCTGCTCTCTCTTCTTCACAAGCAAGATGTCTGTGGAATCACAAAATCAAATGAAATAGTTTAGTTTTATGGTTCAATCTTATTCATCTTGTTATCAATAATTTGTTTAAAGGCTGCATCATGATTCCTGAAAGAAAAGTGTTATGGTTTATTGGGTCCAATACATTAAAAATTTCCTTCCTTGAAAATCTGCATAAATTTAGAAATATTGTCATTAATGATAAGACCTGTGATATCAGTTGGGGACTGTAACATAAAAGAGATGCAATCAATCTTGTGATCAATTGCAAATTTTTGGCACATGATTTGCCTTTGACTTATGATGGATATCAATCGTATGATTGAATGTAAATCTTCATGCTACAGAGCCCCTATTGGCTGTTACACACCGTTTTCATGGTAGCTACGTACAACTACTCGTAGTTATCATAATTACAAGTTTAATGTAAAGGGCCCCAGAACCTTTGTGAAGAGTTGAACCATAGCTGTTCATTTCACCCTCACGTCATATTTTAGTTTATCTAATCTGGTCGGTGTTTCACCAAGATAACAAAAACACTTAGAATGAATGATATCCATTCTTGTGCATAATGATTGATAGTTTGCTCTGTATTCCGTCCAAAAACTTATACCAGTCGTTTTAAAGTCTTTCTTACCTTGGTGAATCACTGCCCTGATCATACCCCTTTTTCATACCCTTGATCATACCCCTTGTTCAACAAGAATTTTTCAAAGAGCTCTTTCACGCATAACCTCGAAAGTATCGCAAGCATCAATGCCAGTATTTTCCATTAACTTACAGTGGTGTGTTTCCCTGTTTATCTGTTGCATCAACTCTGCAGTTGAACTGAAGTAGGAGTTTGACGATCTCCAGGTTTCCTTGTGATGCAGCCCGGTGGAGCGGAGTAGCCCCATTCTCATCACTGATGACCGGGCTAGCTCCATGATCAAGCAGAATCTCGGTCACCTGGCAGGGGAAGGAGATGAAGGGAGAAATTAAGACGTGATGAACTTTATATAAATCTATCTAACACCCGACTGACACTTATCCCATAATTATAGCCGGTATTAAGCCAGTGAAAATTAATTATTTCTTTCTCTGATAATGCACTCTAAATGATTACTGGTAAATTCCTATTGTCCTGATTTAATGTCTAGTACGATTTAAACAAACAACATCCAGCATTTACAGGGCTGTTTACTGTAAGCATGGAAAAGGTACCAGTGCAAAACCACAGCAAACACAAAAAGTGAACAAAGATATAGCTGCACAAAAGTCTAGTGTGACCGCTTTAGCCATGTGGTCACAAAGATATATTTGACTGTAGATGCATACAGCCTTTATTCTATACAATGGCAAATCCAAGTGCAAATGGCAGGTGAGTTTTTGTTCATCTGAAAACAATGTTATACAATGCCTTTAATGTATCATTTGTAAATGGAGGCCTCGTGGTATGGTGCTTTAGACTCTCACCTTACAACTCCAGGGTCGCAGTTTCGACTACCACCCATGACATTCATTTCCTTCAGCAAAAAAAAATCATCCCCATTGTGCTGCACTTGACCCAGGTGAGGTGAATGGGTACCTGGCAGGAATTTTTTTCCTCAAAATGCAAAATGCTTCTTACAACTGCACTGCTAAAGCCATGGCAATTATGCTACATTGTAAAGCGCTAAGGAACAACTGATAAGTTTAGCGTTATGCGCCATATGAGAATGTATAATTATTATTACTATTATTATTAATAGTGAAATATTACCTCAACTCTATTTCTTGATGATGAGTAATGGAGCGGTGTCTGACCAGTGAAATTGGTTGCGTTGATCTCAGCATTTGAACCAATCAGAGCCCTGACGATATCAGCATGACCCACAGAGGCAGCGATGTGCAAGGGACTCCATCCAGACTGTAGGAAAAAGAAAAATATCGGTAGTAAAAATACATATCACTAGAAAATGTGGAATAATCATTATGCAGATCAACTGTACCTTATTATAAAGAGCACTATTAACAACATGATATCCTGTTCCCATCTATATCATATATATCTCTTTGTATGCCATTGCATTTTGGCCATGACATATAACAAGGTTTCAATTTAAATAAGTGAATTCTCTGATCACAAGCATTTTATTATAATAGAAAAAAGCAGGCAAAAGTTTATAAAAAGAATTAGTGAGTAAAGAGAGGAAAGGGGAGAAACAAGGAAGTGAGACAGAACAATTAAAACAGATTTTAGAATAAAAACAAACAGGCTTGAATATAAGTGAGTGTAGGGACAAAACATTGGGAATGATAAGGAATGGTAGAAGAGTTGGGTAGCAAACATAAGTTACAAAGAAGTGAGAAAATTTATGAATCAAACCAAGGGAAGTTATGAGTTTAATCAGAAAAGAATGAAAGAGGGTAGAGATTAGGGTGAGATTAAGGTCATATATCTTAAAGGGAAGGGACAAACAAAAGTCAGAGACGGAAGAGAAGGAATGGTACGAAAGTGGGGGTAGAAAAGGTAAGTAAAAAGAAATGTGATAATTGGCAAGATAAAGAGAGGGAGTTAGAAGTTGAATCCGAAATTGATAGAATAAGGTAGGGGAGGGGGTTTAATAGGGTGAGATCAGAGTTATATAAGGGAAGGGACAAAAATATAGTCAGGGACAGAAGAGAAGGAATAGTAGAAGAGTTGGGTATCAAAGGTAGGAGTGGGAGAATTAAGGATAAAGAATGTGGAGAGGGAATATGGGGGGGNGACGCAGCGATGTGCAAGGGACTCCATCCAGACTGTAGGGAAAGAAAAAGATTGGTAGTAAAAAAACACACAGATGTACATATCACGAGAAAATGTAAATCAATCATTATGCAGTTAGTCCTCATTATAAAGAGCAATGATATAAAAAACTTTCTTGGTTCCACCTCTTTGTATTATATTGTATTTTTACCATGATATATAACAAGTTTTCAATATACATAAAGTGATTTCTCTGATCACTACTAATAACTCATTTTGACTCAACATGTTGCCAAATGAGGAGAAAGGAAGTGGAAGCAGAGAGAAGTAAGAGAGGTGAGAGAGAAGAAAAAACTGAGTGAGAGAGAACCAGGAAAATAAAATGGAATCAAAACAAACAGGCTTGAATGTATAAGTAAAGTATGGACAAAAACATTGGGGATGACAAGCAATGGTACAAGAGTGGGGAAGCAAAGGCAAGTTACGACAAAGTGACAAAATTGACAAATTAATCTACTAGTATTGAGCTTTTTGACTACTGAAATCTGTAATTCCCATTGACTTTCTGCAGGGACTACCCGTTTCCAGTTGTCAATGTGTTAAAGCCAGTGGAGTTACTGAATCAGAAAATGATTCAAGTGGAAGGGGGGGGGGGGGGGGGGGGGGGGGGGGGGGGAGGAGGAGGGTGGTGAATACTTACATCATCCTTGTCACTGACTGGAACTTTGTTTTCCAAGAGATACTGAACCACCTCCAACTTGGCTCCAGATGCTGCCCAGTGAAGAGGCATACGTTCATTCTGTACAGACAAAGAAGAAAATGGAAAATATTAAGAAGGAGATGAAGAAGAAGGAAAAGAAGAAGAAGAAGGAGGAAAAGAAGAAGAAGAAGAAGAAAAATAATAATAAGAAGAATGATTTCACATTTTCTTTTTTTGTATAGAAGTAGACACATTTTTACTTTTCTGTTCAAATATATGGTCCAATTGATTCTGCATTCACTTGATTTGGGGAACAATCTTGTTGATTCCTTGTCCATTCTTTCTTCTAAAGGAACACAATGTGAAATTCTGTGTACAAAGTTAATGGAGAGTTGGCATCCATTTTGTTCCTGGAGGTTGCAAACTCAAGGAAGCCCATTAGAGGTGTAAATCAAAATAAAAAAAATCATCAACATTGAATGCAGAATCATGATGGGTCTTCAAATTTGCTCAAATTTTCAGTTTATTCATTATTGTTCTTATAATCTTATTTCACTTCAGCTTTTGACTGCACATCTTTGTGAATTCCTCATGGCATATAATTCATATGAAAAATATCTTTTGTGTTTTTTAAAGAAAAATGAATTTGTTTTTAGCCTCTAAACATTACTATGGTAAGGGGTTCCTCCTCTGCGCCAGGTCCCTCATCTGCGCCTCATTGACATACGCGATGTAAAACGCGCGCTCGGTGAAATCAAGACTTTTTCGTGAAAATCTCCAACTGCGTGTAAAGTGAATGGGATGCAGAGAAGGGACCCAAATATTTT
>BQKZ01000741.1:49599-60791 GCA_036244855.1 Temnopleurus reevesii
GAAAATCCTGGATCCGGGCCTGTGTGATTTATTTAAACGAAAGGTTTTTTTTTATTTCTTTTGTTTTACTTTGTCTGAATTTTACACACTTCCCACTTCTCTATTTTTTCTTCCCCAGACTATTTATTAGAATTTCTTTAATAAATCTGCAACATTCATTTTGCATACGGTAGCGTTTTTTGTTTGTTTTTGTTTTTGTTTTGTTTTTACTTTGTCTGATTCGTTCGTATTTTCCACGTTTTTCTTATTAAAAAAAAAGTATTTTTAAAGATTTGTTTTCCTGTTCCACATTTATTGCAACATTTGTGATAAAATATGCACCTTTCATTTCGTACACGTAGTCGTTAGTTATTTATCATTATTATTTTTTTTAATATTATTGAAAAAAAATCTTTGTCTGAATCTTCAATATTTTCCGTTTCTTCATTCTTTTCAATTTCTACCCTCGTCATCTTTTACAATATCTATAATACATTCTGCATCTTTCTTTTTGCGTATACGGTAGCTTTTTTTTTATTTATCTGAATCTTTCACAATTCCATTTTTTTTTTTGTTAATCTTTTTTAATTTTGTTTCTACCTCCATTCCCCGCAGTATCACATATAAAATCACAAATGAAATATACACCTTTCATTTTGCATGATAGGTACCATAATCTAAAAAACACTATAGTCAGCCTTCAGCTCATCACCTCCCGTCACACTTTTAACGCTACTGACAATCTTAAATTTTAAAGAGTAGGGTCTTTGAGTTACACACATTTTTGGCGATAATGCTCCACGATACATATTTTTGTTTGCTTTTAGAAGAGTTCTAAACCTGAAAAGTCGATTCGTTTAAATAATTTCAAGAAGATAGGACTCTGAAAGTTGGAATGCCTTGGATTGGAAAAATATGATAACATTTTGTTGAAGCTCTGAAATGACTTGTTTTCCACAAGGAAAAAAAAGTAGCGAACGGTTTGTATAATTGGGAGAAAAAAGCGTCCGAGTTCCTTGAATGCGCTATTTGGACCTAAAGCCCCAGTCACATCAAAGCCCCGATTCAACACAACCTTTTTTGTCGCGGGTTGTGTTTCATAAAGCTGTGCGTAGATCTACGCACGACTGTAAGAACGACTGGTGATCATTTCTACGGTGTGATTCAGCGCTAAGAGTTGGCAAACAATGACAAATAATCGTGTTGAGTCGTATTAAATCGGGGCTATGGGGCTTACGCTTCCTTTAGCTTGATCATATGTGTTGTTCTGTTACAGTTATTGATCCGTACAAATGCACTATATGTACAACATTGTAGCACATTTGAGAGAGGAGCAGTATTTTACCTTTAAAAAAAATACATGATCGCTTCAATCCAAGCCAGACGCACTTCCGTTCCGTGTGATGCACCCGATCTTATTGGCAGACTGACATCAGAAAAGGAAAACTTTCTTTGGCCTCAAGCTGATATGTTTGACTTATTTGAAGTGCTGTCCCTCTGTAGGGGTAGACGGGAACTGCGTTTCCACCGTTCACGGATGCGGACCCTCGGTTTGATATATAACTATACATCGGTCGGGAGCAGCGACCTGTTCAGTCGGTAGTGCGCTTGGTTTATAGAAGGAAGCGATGTCTATGGCGTACTACGTTCGAACCCGATAGCTGTCTCGTTTTAAACATAAAGCACTGGTCACATAATAGGACCCCGGAAGCAACACGATTCACCCCGACTCTTTGTTAATTCACAGTTAACTGCCTCAGAACAACGAGTCGGGGTGAATCGTGTTGCTTCCGGGGTCCTATGTGATCGGGGCATAAGATATTGCACTATGAGTAAAAGGTGCAATATTGCACCATTAAGAAATATTTCAATAATTATATACTTTCGGCACGACAAAAAGGAGCAATGCTGCACCAAAATCATGCTCCTAGTGTTGCAAGGTACAATTATTTTCTAACCATGAAATAGCAAGATAACCGTAGGAACAAAAAGAAAAAAAGAGTTGTTGAGCCAAGGTGCAGTATTTATATCAAGTAGACAATAACTTGACAATACACATTTTTCATTTATTCATTCCTTATCTATCATGCATTATACTTAAATACTGATATCTTCATATTCTACTTTTCATATCAACTTCAAACAGAGACAAAAAATCTAATTTTGACGATATAAGGTAATGTAATTATTCCGTTGCATTATTTGCACTTTCACATATCACCATTGGAGCACATCCATGTGTAATGAGATCCCGAAGTGAGATAATCATTTATTTATTCAGGAAATGACGGCCGACGGCAAAAAGGCGATGTTTTTTTTTTAATCTACTACGTCAAATTAAAGATGTGCATTTGGCGTGGAGCAATAAACACAGCAGTACCATGCTGTTCAAAACTCGGTGAGCCATCATAATCATGGATTTCATAGACCCGCTCAGGATTAATATTCAAGAAGTATAGTTTCACATTGTAGAAATGAATATCTGTCGGTTCATATGAAGAGGATATGAGGGTAGCGGTGTTGGTGTCTAGATTGTAAATATGTATTGTCTTTTGCCCACTGTCCGAGAAGAAAAGTCGTCGACCTGCAACAGAAAAAAGGAAAAAGAAAATTAAAAAAAAACTTCTTTGAAGCATGAATAACACAACGTGATGAAATAAAAACATTTTGATCACGGGTGATCTTTTTTCTTTTATTCTTTTCCAAAAACATGTAATGGTGGTATTTTTACCTTTGAATTTGCCCTTCCAAAAATCAGAAATAAGGAAAAAAATTCAACCACATGCCTACCAAAATCCTTCATATTCTAAAATTAATCTTGTTAATGGGGGTATTTTTTCCTTGAAAATTCATCCTCCGCAAAAAACTGAAATAAGGATAATTTTTCAACGACGTGCCCATCAAGATAAAGGGGGCATTCAAAAATAATATTCCTCGAATTAAAGGGGTCTGAGTGGTTGGGAGAGGGGGGGGGGGGTACTTAAATACTGACCTGTGACGTCAATAGAAAGTCCATATATGCCAGGCAAACCCTCATTGGTGTAAACAGTAGTTCTGCCACTTCCGTCTTTTCCTGCTTTTTCAATACCCTTCTCTCGAGTCCAGTATATGGCGCTTTAAACAATAACACAATACTAACATTGATCATTCAATGCAAACAAACAAATGAAAAGGTAAAACGATTAAACAATTGTTCACATCCAGTATCTTCGTCATTTTCTTACTACCATGGCTGTATTGGGCAAGCTTTTGATCGAGCTTTCAGTTTCTCAGAAACCTTAAAATTTGCATCCATATTCCAAGAACACTGGCCATGTAGCATCAGACAAGAGAGGAAACATATCTCTGAAGTAGGTTAATAGGGCTTTGATCAGTTTTGAGTGAAAATTTAAAAGCAATCGGTCATACTAAAAACCGAAGAGAGCCAGAGACTGCCATAGAGTAGCTATTCGGCAGTCTTCGACACTCTTCGACGACTTTTTGGCACTCTTCTGCCTTTAGTAGGATCAGTCATACTAAAAACCGAAAAGTGCTGAAGAGTGCTGAAGAGTGCCGGAGACTGCCGAAGAGTAGCTATTCGGCCCTCTTCAGCCTTTATGACCAAAAAGTAAGACTAACTGACATACTTGTCCAATTCATCGATGACAATGGCCAATGGCTTTATCCCAGCGGGGTTGATGAGCACGGTTTCAGAGTTGGGAATGTTGAGATCGGTGACTGTTATCAGGTTGGCGCCATCATACGCACAAAACGCTTGTCTCGAGTTCTGTGAGATTGCCAGCCCCCTGGGGTCTAAGAATAACAGCAATGATGAAAAACTCAAAGGGTCGTTTTTCCAGAAGTGATCGAACTTCTTGATTGTTATGAGTAATTCTTTTTTAATTAAAATTTTATTTTGCATATTCAAGTAGATAAAAATTACATATAAGTGTACAAAACAAATCATAGAACATAAACATAGCAAATATAAACATCAGAGTCATAATGAATTGCATTTGCAAAATATTAGAAGGAAAGAGAACGTTTAAAGGAAAGATGGTGGGAAAACAATCAACAGTATTTTTGTTGCAGAATGTGATTAGTCCTTGGAAAAGTTCCCCTCTCTTGACGATTCGATGAGCATGATCTCGACGTTTTCAAGAGAAACGCAACGATGCCGAAAATAAAAATTGGACACTGATCGCGGGACATCTTAAGGGCTGGAGGGGCTGCGATTGTAGGCCTATTGCACTTTTTTCAGTCATTATGTTTTCCACTCATTAATGAAAAAAGTGGCATTGTAGCCCCTGTCTCATTTGCTATGGACCCCGTTATTTATCAATCAATTAATTTATTCATCTATTTATTCATTCATCTATCTATTAATTCATTCCTTGATGTATTCATTGATTTATTCATTCAGTAATTTCTTCATTTGTTCATTCATCTATTCGTTCATTCATTTTATTCTTTATTAATTTATTGATGTATTAGTGTTTTCATTTATTCAGTTATTTATACATTTTCAATTCAATTATAAATTCTTTTGATGTTTTATGTAAATATTTCTTTACTTATCTATTTATTTATTAACTAATTTTTACAATCGAACTCACCGGAATATGAAGATGACCGAACCATCTCCGGATTGGAACCGTCAACACCTGCCCGCCACAAGCCCCTATCAGATATGTCAGTCCAATAGATATATTTCTGTGATACGTCATAGTCTATTCCCCACGGTTCACCTTCGATAGATACGTGGACACTAAATGCAAAAGTCGACAAATCGGCAATGTATATCTTTTTCTGTCCGTCCGTGACCAGTATTTTAGGATCAATGTTGCCAGTTGTTGTGAGTGTTGGTGTAACTTCAGTAGAAATTGTTGTTGCCGCTTCGCTTGTTGCTACCGTTGTTGGATGTGAAGTTGTCGGGATAGTTGGTATGTTTGATGTTGCTGATGCTGTTGGCGTTTGAGAAGTGATTGTAGGCGTGGTATTAGCTTGAGAAGTGGGCGTGGTCGTGTCTATTGGTTGATTAGTGGGCGTGGTCGTGCTCACTGATTGGCTGATGGGTGTGGTTGATGATTGGATTGTTGGCGTTTGAGTAGTGGTTTGAGCAATGGGCGTGGTCGTGTCTATTGGTTGATTAGTGGGCGTGGTCGTGCTCACTGATTGGCTAGTGGGTTCGATCGTTGGGAAAGTATGAGTGTCTTGGCTAGTTGCTTGGACCGTAGTACCCTGTCCCGAGGAAGAGGCCGTACTTGATTGAGATGCTCCTACAACATAGACGATAGAGACAATAAGTGTCTTTCTATAAAAAAGGGTGCAGTTTGTGATATTTGATGTCCCAGTAACAATTAAGGTAATTTGCATCATTTTATGGCGCTCTAGGCTTGGTTAGGACGCAAATTAGGTGACTTTCTTGAATCAAGGGTAATACATGTATATGATTTAGAATCAGCTTAAAATCTCTTTCCCCAAGACGCACGGGACAATGTGAGCCTTTTATGAAGCGAGGAAACCGATATCTCGCAAAGATGCCCCTTTATCCATAGGAACACTAATGAGTCAAATAAATTTCGACATCAATACATATATTAACCCCAAAAAAATTTGTTAAACAATTTCACGAATCACTGAAAAGCTAATCAGTCACCAACATACAAATACATGTATATGTACATCTTGGTGAACCCTGTCAACCAAAGGAGGGGCCAATGGGGTGGGGCATAAGATGAAAATTATAATTATTCTGTTTGAGTCTTCTATAATATAATTTCCATTTCGTATATTAGTTATCGATACAAATATTATTCAAACAAAAGGTAACATTATTTTGATAAGGTTTCATTACACGATTTCTATACTAAGTTTGATAAAATATTATGAGATACGATAACATTTGTTTGTGTTTGTTTTGTATTTGATAAATATGTGTTAAATGTGTTATCATGAATGGAGAATAAAATAATTATTGAAAAAAAAAAATGTACATATTGAAAAAGAAAGCTGTAGTCAGATGCCCCAGTCACATAGGAGCCCCAGCTGAACACAATGCAACACGACTCTTTGTTCAGGGGCAGCTTAGCTGCACAAAGAGTCGTGTTGGAGAATTTGAGTTTGCGTGAATCAGATCAAATTCAAATATTTACACCAATAAAAGAAAAGAGAAAGAGGACCGACCTTTAACGTCACCATCCAAAAGACGCGACCGGGGCTCGTACCCGAAGCGCAGGAGCCAACCTAAGTCAATTTGTGACCATCCCAAACAGTCTGATTTCAGGCGTACGCCACGACGTTTAGCCATGGTCAATCATGGTTAATCGGGTCTTGTATACATGACTGGTGCCTGATATGAATAAGGGAACTTACTTCGTCTCCAGCATCGTTCATTGGTCTGCACATAGTACGATTCCTCTCGGGCGACCTCTGTCTCGCACCATGATCCGGGGCACCCTGTCTTCAGACAATCTATGAGGTACAAGCAGGGAATTCCTTGGTAAAAGTATGGCGAACCTTTAGGCATACACATTTGACTAAACAACTTCATTCAAGCATTCACAATCTACATGTACCTTCATGATCACGCAAGAAAATCCAAAGGTTCTTGTTCAACATTTTCCACAGTATAGGAAGGATGGAAATTTCTTTTGTGTCCATGTTGCTATTGTTAATGCTTGAATGGAGGTTGTCTAGTTTGTCCATTCTAAGAACATTGATAAAAAAAGGACTCTAACACTGCAATTTGTCTTCTGACAATCTATAAGGTACAAGAATTGAGAACCTTTAGGCATACACACTTAGGAATAATGGCGCAACACTGCACAATCACTATGAGCAGATTGAGCAATTGTTAATACTTGAATAGAGGTTGTTTACTTTGTCCATTCTAATTAATAACATTGATAAAGTGGACTCTAGCACTGCAATTTATCTTCAGACAATCTATAAGGCACAAGAATGGTGAATCTTTAGGCATACACACTTAAGAATAATGGTGCTACACTGCACTTTCACTGTGAGTAGAAGGAACAAAACTCGGCAAGCATTCACAATAGCTTCACACAAGAAAGTCCCAGGTGCCGCTCTTGTTAGACATTTTCCATAGAAAATGAAGGATTTAAATTTCCTTTGTGTCCACGGTTAGTGCTTAAATGAATGTTGTTTACATTGTCATAAGCCCTTTTCCCTCCCGTCCACAGTGCTTTTAGTCACCCGTCCTACAGCCCTGCATGGATATTCTTCAGACAATCCATAAAGTACAGGATTGATGAACCTCATAAACGTCGAAAAGCGCCAAAATGAGTATAAAAAATGTAGATCCGTTAGCAAATATCTATACATTTACTAAATTGCACTTTTATTTTTCGTCACTTGTAATACATTTCGTATAGGACGCCAGCATCAGGAAATTTTTTAGCAAATTCGAAAGGCGATCACAGTTTCTCCTTTGATGTACTTATCTTTTTCGAAGTACACATACATTCATGTGAAATGGAATTAATACGTACTTTGAAAAAAAGGGGAAAAACCTGAAAATTTGCATTGCCGCCGACGAGATGTTTCCTGATAGGTACAAGAAACCGCATATGACCCGCTCAGAAGACTGCAATATAAACCTGCAAAGTGCATGAGAAAACACGAATAAAAATTGTAAAACATTTTTAACATAATAATTTTTAATGTATAAAATCTAAATATTTCATTTGGAGATAGGTGAGGGAAATGGGAGGGATCTGAGACAAGAAGGGATTTGATATCCTGTTAAAGTGATAAGCGTTAAAATGTCAGTCAGGGGCCGATTACTCGAAATGGTCTTAGCTATTCTCTTTATGCTAAAGACGTCTTGCCTTCTTGCGCCATCCTCGTAACATAGACATACGACTATGTCCAGAGGATGGTGCAAGAACTTAGGACGCCTTAGCATGAAGAGGATAGCTAAGACCGTTTCGAGCAATCGGCCCCATGTTTTTAACACGATATTACAATGAAATATTTAGCCAAATATACCAACAATATATTGAAGTGCTGCCGAGCAAAATGCTTTGAGTTACTGACATTAGGACTGTACCCTTGATGTTTGTTTTACAAGCAATATCAACAGGCCTGCAGTTTATTATCTAAATACCATATACTTTACATGAAAAGGATAATTCGTTTATTTTTTTCTTGCCGTTTTGGAAGAAATGGAAACAATCTCGCAATGGTGATACTGACATAAATTTTCAGTAACGTTGAATGATAAAAAATGAACACTATATAATTAACTTGGAGGCGAATGAAATGGATAATAAAATACATTACCAGATGCAAAAATGATCAAGCTGAATGAAATGATGTCGTGCATTGTATTGCCTGCATGAAAAGCCAAAATAGATACAATCATGTAAGAGCTACCAGAAAATATGGAATTCTGATACCAACGTTATGGAACACCATTTTCATCATCATCATCATCATCATCATCATCATCATCATCATCATCATCATCATCTGTACCACCACCACCACCACCACCACCACCACCACCATCATCATCATCATCAGCAGCAGCAGCAGCAGCAGCAGCACGTAGTACCACCACCACCACCACCACCACTACCACCACCATCATCATCATCATCAGCAGCAGCAGCAGCAGCACGTACCACCACTACCACCACCACCACCACCACCACCACCACTACCACCATCACTACCACCATCTCAAATTTTAGCATGTCCACCAGCAGCAGCACCATCATCACCATCATCACTACCACCTACACAACCAGCAGCAACAACAGCACAACCTGCATAACCACCACCACCTCCATTACCACAGCCACCATCACAACCACCTCCACCACCACCACCACCACCACCACCACCACCACCTCCAACACCTCCAACACCTCCAACACCACCACCAGCACATCACCAGCACCATCATCTCCACCACTACCACCACCACCACCACCATCATCACCACCTCAAACATCATCAGCTCCATCACCACTACAACCACCATCACCTTTTCTTGACTACGGAAATCTATCAAAATATATAATTGGATACCTTACCTGTTTTGAAATCTTCACAGCAAGATAACCTCCTTACGTGTAGGCCTTCTTATATAAAGGAGGCAAATATCGACGACAGGTTGAGGATGCTACCGGTTGGAAACATATCAAATCATACGCTAACATGCATCCGATCATTATCTTATACACTAATCAATATTTCATAAAGCTATTGATCTCATTATCCCCAACTCATTCTTCATCCGTGCCCTCTACTTGGTTATATATCCGGTCATGTGTGGCTCAGTGGTAGAGCGTCTTCCCCATGAACGGAAGGTCGTGGGTTCGACCCCGGCCGAGTCATACCGAATACTTAAAAAATGGGACCATATGCCTTTTTGCCAGGCGCTCGGCATTTAAGAAAGGAGAAGGGTATTAATAACATTATGTTATGCAGGGCCCGCTGGAAGAGCAGCTAGCTTAAAGCTGAATGTGGCTACCCTGGCTAAATAATATATATTATTATCCTATTCTATATGACTTTCCATCTTATTTCTGACTCCTTCTTTCTCCTACTCCCCAACTCTTGCTCTCACCCACTCCCGATTATTGCCCTATCTTCCATTTATAAATAGAATGCACATTTGTATTTTCTCCACTCACTTAAAAAATATTGATAGTTTCCGTGCCATTCTCTTACCTCTCTATATCTCATTCGTGCACTTTACCCCTATTTTTATCAGATTTCATAGTTCCTAAAATACACTTATGATTTGCTCATTTTTATGTCGGAATACACCAAAGAATTTCATGGTCATACGCTGGAAATATTAAAATCCGTGCAATTCAAACGGGAAACAAAAGACAATAAGCACGCTGCAGTCAAGGTAATAAACTATATGAAGCTTGCTTTTGTAGATGAGACAGACTTGATGAAACCAAACGATTTCCTAATTATAAATCTGTTTTCCAATATCGCATTTCCTGCTGTTCCTCAAATGGAATAGTTTTGAGTGAGGAAAGGTAGCATCGGTTGAGGAAAGTCAGACGAAGAAAGCTCTCGAGAACACTGTAAACATGGTGAGTAACTTTATATTATATTATTGCTTAAAACAATATAATATATCACGTATCATATCCAGGGCTGCGATTGGGAATTTTGCGTGGGTGCAATTTTTTTACGAAGTAGAGTTTTACTGACCGACGCGAGGACGATTGTTTGACAAGAAATGGCTATTCTTTTTTAAGGCGGACCTGCAGTATTTTTTGTTATGTGTGTGTGTGTGTGTGTTTGGAGGGTGTCCTAGTTAAGGGCCAGATCTAAATCTATTTTCCTCTAATGAGTGAAGGTTGAATGGCTAATAATTATTAATGTGCTGCCTTGCCTGTTTTCAGCTTGTTATACTCTAATGTTACGACATTTTTCTCAATCGATGTTGAATAATAACACACGAAGTTTTCTTAGTTTATTTTCCAAAGCAAAACTTACATTTTTAAAGTGAGGAGTGATTCCCAACAACTCTTGAAATTTAATCTAGGTTGCGACGTGTTCGGAAGAATTTTATTAATGCTGAGATCGATAATACATTGCCATCATAAGGTGTGTTTCCCAATTCCTGCGACCGCTACCGTGCGTAGAAACAAAAATCGTCTACATTTTTTTTGCGATATAGCTCTTCTCCCACTTTTGTATTTCTTAGGGAAGGGGGAGGGGCGCCCACCCCTTCTTCCCCGCTAATTTTACGATGATATGACAATGTTTATTTTCTTGAGATATCGCCAATTTAAATGTGAGAACTGCAATCTTATACTTTAACTTTGTACGTATATGCTGTATTTATGACAAAGTTATGCAGATCTTTGTTATTTGACATTTTTGTCACCAAACAAAGGTGTACAAAGGTTCAAAACTTAGCCAAGAGGTACATCTGCGGCAAAACCTGAGATCCCGAGTACACTAAACCCTTTTTGTGTACACGCTCATCGGGAGCGATAGATAAGGGATGCAAAGTTTCGAAAATATGCAATCTTGTGCCTTTTGACAGTCTCAAGCGGAACTGTGTTACGTCATGGAGTCAATATTTGATCTTTCAAAATCGCCATTTTTGTTTATTCATTTATCTATTCACGAATATTTATTCAGAGTAGCCTGATCAGCGAAACATAGAATCATAAATTACAATGTACACAAATAAAATTACAATTTAATAGTAGACTTGATAAAAAAAA
>BQKZ01000741.1:60833-73035 GCA_036244855.1 Temnopleurus reevesii
GGGGGGGGGGTGTTTGCTCCCAGTTATGGGCCGGATAAATTCACGTGTTTAAATTGTTGCCTGACCTGTTTCCAGCTTATTATACTCTAATATTCCGATTTTTTTCATGTGATGTGAAATAAATAATAATATATTCAGTCAAGCAGTGTTCAAAATTTCGTCTCCAGAAAGCGATTCCCAGCAACTCATGAAAATCAAGCTATGTTGCATGTGTTCGGAAGAATTGTATCAATGCTAAGATCAATAAATACTTGGCCATCATAAGGTGTGTTTTCCAATCCCTGTGACGGCTACCGTGTGTAGAAACAAATATTGTCTACATTTTTTCTGCGATGTAGCTCTTCTCCCATTATTTTTATTTGTTAGGGATGGAGGAGGGGCGCCCGCCCCTTCTTCCTCGCTAATTTTACGACTATATTGTTTATGTCCATTCCTGTCATTTGTACATATGCAAAGTGCACTTTTTCGAAACCTATTTACAGATTTCATGCGCGCCTCCGGGATTTTGGTACCGGGGGGGGGGGGGGGGGCGGCTGAGCACTAATTTGGTGCCCCCTCCCGGCTGAGAATTTTTGCCCCCATTTGGCGCCCCTGGGAGGCTGAGAAGGTCTGACAAGCAAAAAAAAAAAAGGTCTTCACCTAAAATTTGGCGCCCCCCGGGGGGGGGGGGGGGGGGGGAAGGGGGGGGAAAAAAAAAAAAAAAAAAAGAAATTGTGCGCCCCCCCCCCATTTTAACGATTTTCCGCCCCCTTTTGAGCAATTTTAAATTCTAAGGCCTTTTTAAAATCAAATTTTGGCGCCCCCTAGCTCTGACCCGCGCATGGATTTAAGACAAACAGATAATTGTATGCGTTCGTCACACATAAAGTATGAACTTGTTACAATGGATTGGAATATTTCGGTAGAGTAATCGTCCATATACACAAACAAACGTGGTCTCTTCAGTTTTTGGACCCTCATTCAAATCGCCCACTCATCGATTTGGTGCCCTGGGGCCTGGGCCCCCGAAATGCCCCCCCCCCCTCCTTCTTGGTACGATATGCGCATGATAATGCAAACATATTGTATATAATGCAATATATTAATCCCATTCTGGGCTGCCATCCTTTTTAGGGGACTGGGGCACCTACTTTCCACTTCACAACCTTAATCAAATAATGAATTACCCATATTAATTCGTTTAAATTATCTATTAATGACTTGAACTAATTAGCGACACGATTGGGCCATTCTTGATTAAGTGCCCCATTTTCATTAATGGAATATCATAAACAATCATTCTCACTTTGTTGATTATCCCCACGCACTTGTAATGTCATAATAGTCGATAAGTTACATGGTTCAGGATTGATTAAGGAAACCACTTTACTCCAATTTTACCTATAGACAATTTAACGAATAAGTTTTTGTCTTGACCCCCTTTTTTGCCCGTAATACAATAAATAGTCTACCTTGCACTGGGCAAATATGTATTTTGCTCTTTACATTTGCTCAGATTTATAAAGGTTGACTGAACAGAATATTGCTGAACCTTTTAAAGGCATGCTATAACATTAGTTTTGTTACAAAACCCTGCCACATCCTAAATGCTACCTAAATGGTTGATGGTGTACATAAAATAATGTCCCAGTCATATCAGTCGCGTAGAACTCCAATTCAACACGATTCATCACGATTCAGCACGATTATTTGTCATTGTTACCCAAGTTGAATTCTAAACAAAGTGTCGTTCTGAGAGTCGTGTAGAAATGGGAAGTGAAAATATTAAATATCAGGCTTCAAAATCAAAGCGTATTATATTGTTCCAAAATTGATAGAATTAAAAATATGATTTACAGGCGCCGTAGTGTAGTGGTTCTGACTCTCGCCTTTCAACCAGAGGGTCGTAGGTTCGAATCCCACCTAGGGCGTCAATTTACTTCAGCAAGAAATTCACCCACATTGTGCTGCACTCGACCCAGGTGAGGTAAATGGGGACGGCAGGAAGAAAATCCTTGTTATGCGGAGAGCCGTAATGGTTGCCAGCTAGAGCCGGGTAATAGTGAGTGTAAAGCTTTCAGCGCCATGAGCACCGATAAGATGGACCTGTGCGCTATACAAGTAGCCACCATTATTATAGGCACACTGTGCAGGAATACAGTGTCCGTAGTACGCTGTATTCAATTGTCATAAATTTATCCTGATAGTGCCTGTGTAACTTCCTTATTTTTTGCAACTTGATTTGATAATTTTAGAAAGTAACGAAACAAAATGTGTGACAATATCTGTAAGAGTGTTATATTATTTAATAAAGGCAGTTATTTACATCCTTATAAGAACTGTCTTATTATTCTCGTAAACATTTTAATAACAAACATATTAATTTAATTTTAATATTGACCAACAAGGCTTTCATTATCAAGCTTTCAAAGAAATGGTCCACGGTCATCATTGTTATTGCCATGGCAACAGGTAAATACATTAAATCAATTGAATACCACTCGGTCATTACACGAGATCTCATTAATTCTCAAGCCAATCGATTGCCCAGAATGTTGCCTTGAATTTCTCGGTCTTAAGCTCGTCCACAATTGTTCAGCTATAATAATTGAGACAAACTCGTGGTTGTGGCATACGGAAAATTAATTAAGGAAGGCGAGGATATATATGGTCTTGTTTGATAATCGTGCAAGCTGAAATATAAGAAAGAATATGAGTAATGAAAATTTGTTGACAAAAATAGTGTTTGTGACTTAAATTGAAATGACTGATTTTCATTCACTTTGTTTGTTTGGTTGTTTGTTTGTTCGCTATTTGGCTGTTTGTTTGCATTTCCGCTCCCTAAGTGTACAATGTAACATTTTGGCATGTCCGGGGCCTATAACTAAAGATAATCGTATCTCCATGGTACACGCTTTCCCATCTAGACTTACGATTAGTTTAAGTTTATTTGCATCTTTTATGTTACAGGCCCCTGATCTGATAATATATAGTTAACAGTGTCACGGGCCAATCACACCTACAGTTTGATCCAACCTAACTATGAACTGTAAATTATTTCTGACCAGTTTGACACATTGGTGTGTTTTTTTTTTCACGTTTTTGAAAGTGTTTGTACACAAATGAATGTGTATCATATAGAGTGGAAATTTTCGCGAGGCCATAACCGCGAAATTAGCGCAAATAAAACCACCGCGAAAATGTCAGCTTATATAGTAGTTTGTTTAATCATACCATCAAGGTATGGTATAGGTAATGAATTTGTACAAATGAGATCGAGAAAAATAGCCTTAAAACATAATTTTGTTGATGCGGTTTGAGAGCAGGATGGTGGGAACAGTCTGTTGGTATGACTGACCTATCAGACAGGTTTGGCCACATTACTTCGCGGTCTATTTCTTGTCAATTATATCATTCCATTTCATGGAGCATTACGCGTGTCCATGGCTACCGTACATGCATTTAAAGCCAATGTCTACAGTATATAAGGAGGACAACAAGTAAAATACATAAATTGATATTTGGGTCGAGCTAAGTGGTGTACACTACTTACCTCGACCCACTTTTTAATTAACGCATTTATTTATAGTATATCTGTTTACAAATTCTATCAAAGATTGGATGATTCTTTCGCATTTTATGGCATTTGACCGAACCTCTCCCCTACACTGCTCTCTCTTTCTATCTCTGTTGGAAAATTATTCAATCTATTAATCGATCCCATTATTAAAAAGCCCCTCTTTTTCTCGTCTCACTAAGTTGTCTACTGTAGATATGAAGTTATAGATTAGTATTGTCTTCAGTCACTGACCTCTCTGACCCTTCTCTCGGTATTGCTACATCTCTCTCTCTCTCTCTCTCTCTCTCTCTCTCGATCGACCCATGTGTGTGTGTGTGTGTGTGTGTGTGTGTGTGTATTTAAATGTATTTGATCTATTTATCTATCCCTTTAAGCGCCTCTTTCTTTCGTCTCACTATGTTATCTACTGATGATATGAAGCTATAGACAATGACCTCATTTACTGATATTTCCAACCGTTCTCTCTGTATTACTCTACATCCCTCTCTCTCTCTCTCTCTCCCTCTCTCTCGAACCATGTGTGTGTGTGCGTCTTTCTCTCTCTCCATCTCTTGCCTCTCTGTCTGTCTGTCTCTCTCTCTCTCTCTTCCCCATATCTCCCTCTTTCGTCCTCTCCCCATCTCTTTCTCTCCTTTTCTCTCTCTCCCTCTCTCTCTCTCTTCCTCTCACTCTATCTCTCTTATTTTCTATTTCTCCCTCTCTCACTCACTCTCTCCTTCTTTCTCCCTCTCTCAATCTCGATCTCTCTCCCATGTGTGTGCATGTGTGTCTCTCCCTCCATCTCCCCCTCTCTCTCTCTCTCTCTCTCTCTCTCCATCTATCTCTTTCTCTCTCACCTCCCCCACTATATCTCTTTAATCCATCGATGAGTAGATTTATCCATTTTACCTTTGTCTGGCTCATAACATGTTTTAATATCAATATAATTTCGTTTCTCCCAAATCTCCCATCTTTACTAATCTCTCTCCATCCACTCCCCTGTCCCTCGAGCTTTCTGTTTTTACCCAGTTTTTCGAATCAAATCGTATGTTTTATTTATCATTTATTACTTGAATGTTTTACCTTTCTCAAAAAGACAACGCCATGTCCCAACGGAACACCTGTAATTCAGGAATGTCATTCGAGAGATTCGATTCTCTGACCTTCAACTACACGGTACCAAAGCTCCACCACTGCCCGAAAAAGGTGCTGCCCGATGGTTCAGAGCTGCAAACCATTCCGAAGCTGATTAGACGTGTGTTCCCGCTTTCAAGCAGCAGCAGCTGTCAAGATGTGATTGTGAAGGGACTACAGATATGCCGTGTCCCTGGTAAAGTATTAGTTACATTGAAGCCCAGAAGCAACGCGTATCAACACGACTATTTGTTCAGTTCACAGTAAACGGCCTCCGAACAAAGAGTCGTGTTGAATCGTGTTCAGTCGGGGCTTCTATGTGACTGGGGCATTAGGAATCAAGCAATGATAATAATGATGATGATGATGATGGTGATGATAATGATGATGATAATAATAACAATAATAATAATGATAATAATAATTTTAGATTTGTAAAGCGCTCTTATCTGCCCTGAGGCACTTTAGGCGCACAAAGCAACATAAACTGGGAGGGATAATTATATTCCTATATTTCCATACATGCAGGCCTTTGTTTGCCTGTTCTGTATTCATTCTACCTTCCCTCAGATGCGCTTTGAATCTTACGAAAAGGCGCTTTATAAATGCAAATTATTATTATTATTATAGGAGGGGGGTTGAGGCTGCAGCCTACTTCTAAGAAAATAATGAGTGCACAAAATTTTGATCCCCACCTCTGACACTGCCAACCCCTGTATTACTATAAATGTTCCACAGTCCCTGCACAAGGGGACAGGGTTGACCACTGACAATGACAATGACAATGACAATTCTTTATTCTCATGGCACTCAAGTGTAGAGCATTGGGGAACATGAAATACTCACATTTGACAGATAAACAAAACATTTACATATACATCAACATAACAATACAAATGATAATATATGATAATAATAGTGATTATGATGAAAATGATTATGAAAACAATGACAATAATAATGATAATGATAATGATAATAATTATAATAATAACGATAATAATACTAAACATGTAATGATAACTTTTTGATTTGCAGAGAAAGAAAATATCAATAATGATAAATAATTATAATATTGAGGTAATTTTGATGTAGAAATTTGAAATAGCATTGATGATTATAGCTGAATTCATTCGACTTATTACCGGCGTATGCAAATGTTAGTATTTGCCAATCGTATCCCCTGTGAACATTTGCGCGAGGGGCTGCAAGTCAAATTACATTCAAGCTTGACATTGGTATTTACGCTGATGTGTAATAACAAACTTATATTGTGTAACTATTTAAATTCAATCCGGAACCAAACCGAATGGCGTCGAAGTATTGCTTAGACAAAATCACGAAATTGTTTACTTCCGCACTTGTTGGGGGGGGGGGGGAGCTGAGGGGTAAACGATTAGATTACTCTACACAACCGATGACATGTGCCTTTTATGTTAACCCATTGACTACTGAATTATGTCATTCCACTAGACTTTGTTCAGGGACTATACCTGCTTCTATTAGTCAATGATTGAAATCATGCTAATTATCGGTTTGGAATGAAATCAAGATCAAGGCAACAATCCGGTTTTGGTCTCTTAAAATATTGAATTTATAATTTTCTCTGTTCATATATTTTTTTCTTCAGATTGTGGTGTAAATCCATGTGGAAATGGCCGATGTGAAGAAATGATAGATGGCTACAAGTGTCATTGTCCATCACAGTTTACAGGGGAAAATTGTGAAAACGGTAAGCAGCAATGCAATTAATCTGAATCACAAAAATTAAAAATCTTTATAAAGTGTGATGTTACTGGTCATGATATGTCATATGATATTACATACATCTTTATAGTAACAAGTAAGATCGAAATATATCGTACACGTATTTTTAGGATGTTGAGCAAAATTGCGTCACTCTATTTTTCTTATCTCTCCTAAGTATATCTGACTTTCATAATTATATCCGCCAAACTTTGCTCAGGCTGTTACTGTTGCTCAAGTTGGTGATACTTAAACCAAGAGTTTTGCAAATATTATGCGTCGCCAAACTAATATATGAATGCGCGTTAAATCTGATTTTAACCTGGGTTTAGTATTTCGATTTTTTCCACTACTGATTCTGTCGAGTCCCCCCCCCCCCCACCCAGGTCTTCAAATCATAGGTACGCGAATGTCTTTGGATAATGAATTGTGCATTGTATTTTGCAGTTGTTACCCCACCATCAGAATCGCTCGGAAAGAGTGGGAGTGTGCAACCTTCGACGCAAACCTCTTCAACACAATCTGTATTAAGCACCAGATCAAATGTTTCTAGTCCGGGAAATACTTTATCTTCTACCTTTTTGGATCAAAATGTTTCTGTTGGAACGCAAAGTACTTGGCATCCAACGAGTGCACTAGAGGATGGGAATAGTGTGAACCATGACGGGAATACAGTGCCGACCTCGGAAAGCTTCCCATCAAGTTCGTCGAGCAGAGAGCACACACCAGGCAAAGGTGACTACACTGCAAAACTATGATGTAGAACGTAGAACAGGGGAGGAGGTGAAATTCACTTCCAAATATTTCCCACAAGCAAACAAAAGGAAAACCAGCAAAAGCAATAATGATAATTGCAATTGATTAAGT
The DNA here is from genome assembly GCA_036244855.1 of Temnopleurus reevesii. NCBI lineage: Eukaryota > Metazoa > Echinodermata > Echinoidea > Temnopleuroida > Temnopleuridae > Temnopleurus > Temnopleurus reevesii. The sequence goes on from BQKZ01000741.1 coordinate 68,119, forward strand.
AATAATGATTAAAAAAAAGTTGAATATTTTATTCCGCAGGTGAGTTGACTAGAAAAAAAAGCCCTCAAATTGTTCATGCACTTAAACTTTACTACTTACCCTTTCTTTAAAAAATCACTTAATAAGCGCCCCCTCCTCCCTCTGCCTCCTGGCTCCAAGCCTGGGTCAATTCAACATCATCGCTAAGTATTCATACATATTCTAACGTATTCCAACGTAAGTATTCAACATGCGAATAAAGAACATGCACTTAACCCATGAATTGGCAATAAAGTCGCCTCCTCTGTAAAACAAAATTATAGCTGCAATAATGTAAAATCACACCCGATGATGATGTATAAAAGGACGACAATTATGGGTGGAAGGATACAGAAGACGTAATGGCTTAACGTAATAATATTTTTAAAGCCCAAGTACAGTTTTGAAAATAGCGAATATTTTTATCGCCAAATTTTATCGTCAAATCTATATAAAACGAAACATAATACCTAAAGCATGTTGCACAAAAGATTGAACGAGTTTTGGAAAAGCAATGCCTTAAAATGTGCAACATATTTCAGTGTCGTGTCCCCCGACAATAATTCAATATTTTCCTTCTTGATATAGGACAACTTTTCATGCACAGAATTGGATGAAAATTTCAGAATTTTATTGTTGTGTATACTTTTTTATCATGATATTGTCAAATCTCGGAAATAACTTTGTATATGCCTGATAACAAGCAAGATATTGTTTTAACCATGCAAGAGAGGGCGCTAAATATGATTTAACGGTCAAATTCAAATTTTCAAAAGAATCAGTTCGTAAAAAATATGCAATATTCTCAAAATGTGTATAATAATTATATGTCATGTTTTTTTTTTTATTGAATAAGGATTGCTTGTTTGTTTGTCTGTTTGTTTGTTTTTCTGATCAGCACTTTGAAAGAAAAAAAGTAAATATTTACTTAGAATTCTTACTGCGAATGTGCTGAAATCATACCACAAATTGAACAGTTAATTTTTGCAGTTTACGTGTTTGTATATTGTAAAGCTTTACTAAATACTTTACGCAATGTGTCTCCAAATTCAACAAACAGAACAAACAACTGATATGCCAATCACAATAACAGCTTCACATCTTCCAGTGACCATAACTGATCAATACTTTGGGAATTTGACCTCCACCTCCTGTTACAATCCCTATGCAGATTTGAGCCTCGAATCTCCTACCATATCAGACGTTACTGATGAGATCAATGAAACGAAATCTACCAGTGACTTGCCCGACATATCAATTTCTACTGAAGAGGTCAAGGTGGAGGAGGTCATTAGTGTCTTGCCCAACGTATCAGTCAATAGCAGTCAAGTGAATTCCACTACCTTTCCCCACATAAGAGCGACGGGTTACACGAGTACCTTGTCTAACGTATCAACAGCTACCGATGCGTCCAATGAGACAGGTTCCACTAGTACTTTGACCAATACCTCAACAAATGTAGCTACCGGAACGACTCTTCCCATACCTTCAGACACATCACCTAACCTACAAGTAATCAACCGTACAGATTCCTACAGCACGTCTCCCACCTTATACCCCTTTCCCGAGGATGCTAACGACATCACCTCTCCCGACATATCAATTGACTCCCAAGGAACGAACGGAACGACCGAACCTGCTACGGTATCTACCCATGGAGGCGGGAGTATTGGTTATGTAAGCACAACGATGGGTCAAAGAACATCCGATTCTACCAGCCCGACGATTACGGAAGAGAAAACGACAAATAATTCATCTGTCATAATATCATCATCGACCTCATTTACCGAATCAACAGGGGCAGAATCCAGTTATAGTTCATCTTATTTTCCCTATTCGTCTGTAAACCAGGAGGATTTTAACCAAACAACTCCTGATCATCCACCCACAAGCTTACCGATGTCCACTCCAATGGAGAAGACAAGCCCAGGTGCGTATAAACATCTGAACATAGACAAATAAAGTTCTTTCTTTCTTCAAAATAAAATGAATTTTCAGCGAACAAATATTTGTTTCAACTACATGTATATCTGACTTACTCACTGATCCTACAAGTTATGAATGAGTAAGTACACATCAAACTGAAAATGTTATTTTTCGAAAGTCACAGGGGGCCCAAATTAGGTTTAAAATTTCGCCAAAAATGGACAAAAATTAATACTTTTTTTGGACGCACATTTTCTATTAATGTTATTAATGATCAAAAAGAGTATTTTGAAGGGTAAATGCACTCTAAAAAGTTTCCACAAAATCTATCACTTTTATGTTTTTTGTAAACAAATTAAAGATTATGCACATGTTTGTGCAGAAACTTAAGATTTGATTGCCGTAAGTCTGGATGCTCGTCTAAAGATTTGTATACACAAAATTATGGTGTCATTGAACAAGCCTCTTGTGACTTTTGAAAAGTGACATTTTTACTTTTATCTGTGTCTTATCAACCAATCATAACATATTAAAACATGCAATTCATCAAATTTGATATAGTTTCATAAAACTATTTTTATCTGTTTATCCTATTTTTCTGCGAACGTTGAAAAAGAAACCCTGCCGAGGTAACGGTAATATACTACTACCTCTGGATGTATGATAGCGCAGTTTTTGTCTCCACATTTCACCCTCATCCCGGCCATCTTAAGTCTAACGGTAATACCATCTCTCTCAGTAATCACAGGACCGCCAATCCTCCTGGGCATAGACGGGTGTAACGGCGGTAACGGAATCGTCATGTCGGACTCGTCCACGAATTCGCTGGTTTCCCTCGACCACCAGGCCTTCCAGTCATGGTTCACCGACATCGTGTTCGATTCGATGGACAAGAAGGTGTATTGGTTGAACGCCCTCACTACACCCGAGATCTGCAGGGCGAGATTGGATGGCTCCGATTCAATGTGTAGACCGCTCGGCATTGATTGTATAGGTATAAACGGTTGTGTTACTTAAACATGTTAAAGATACTGTCAGTAGACAGTAATGATCGACATGCAGAGATTGATGTGAAACGAGCTGATGTATTCACAAATTGCTTTAGTTTAGTTTAGTTTAGTTTATTCAAACCATACCAAACGCAACAAATGTATATTGTATACAAGCACAAATTACAGAATGACAGGTTTGGGACCCCAATGAAGCACATCTTGTGGACGGGGCCCCCTAACAATAACAGAAAAGATGATATATAATAACTTGAACATATGTACACAAGAAAAACTATAAATGCATGAACATGTGTACAAATTTATTAGAAGATTTTTGCACATATTATGGCGTATTTTAGTTTGAAAATGCCAATCAGCCGTTGGTATGAGTATTTTCATTGTAGCTCACAAAGTAATTAATCTAAAGCGCCATCTCTCCCAAAACTGATCTATACGTTTTAGCTAGCCTAGTGCACACATTGCGATCGGAATGAAATGTCTGCCTTCTCGAAGGGAGTAAATTAACTTTTAAAAATGGGTCACCAGGGGCAATTGCACGAAATGGCCTTAGATGTCCTCTTCTTGCTAAGACGTCTTAACTTCTGGTGCAATCCTCGTTTGTTTGTGTCTGCGTTAAAAGGGTGGCATCAGAAGTTAAGACATCCTAGCAAGAAGATGATAGCTATAAGGCCATTTTGTGCAATTGGCCCAGGAGCGACAAGCATTTTGATATTATAGAAGTAAATTCGAACCCTTTTTTTTTCTTCGTGTACATCGACCGTGCGATTGTCATACGACAGTTGCACAGAGTTGCACAAAATTGCACAAAGGTGCACGAAGTTGCAACAGTCCACAATCACCTCATTAGCGAGGTTACGCACTGTCAACGCGAACGGCAAAATCGCTGATCAATACCATTTTCGACCCGTCTAGGTGATTGTGGACCCGTCTAGGTCGACTTCGCTGGTTGCCAGTGACAACAGCGGCGAAGAGCAGAATTCTACAATGGTCTTTGCTGAATCCCGCGTCCGTCTTAGATGCAGGAAGGTAGCCAATCAGATGCGGCCAAGCGTATCACGTGCCTATTATGCAAATCTTTGGATTTTGGCGTGAAAACTCGATTCCTGACGTCACACTCAATTTGTATACTGCCGTTGAGCGAGTAGCGTAACAGAAGTTAAGAGCAACGGAGGGAATAAGGACGGGTTAGCAAGAACGCAGGAATCTGACGAATTCTCCCGTCGTTGAGCCGCTCCGTTGTCGAGCGTAACCTCCCTAAAATGTCACAAGACGACAGCTACGGTCGTATTCTCGCAGCGGAAAATTTGAGATTTTCTGACGAGCAAAAATAACTTTAGAAAAGGGGTTCCCAAATGAACAAAGGGGATATATGGCAGCCCATAGTTTGCCCAGACAGATTGACTCGACCCCTCCCCCACAATGGAAATCTATTTAGCATTTATTCAAGAAAGGTGCAATATTGCTCCGTTTCCCTAGTTGGCAAGATTTTACTAATTATGTTAACTCAAACGTCACAGTGCGTGATAGCACCATTACATTTACCATTTTCTCTCTAAACATTTGTTTAAGTTTTATTCATAAAAGCATATTGCTAAACGTGACAAAGTATTTTCTATTACTAATGTTTATATAATGTTGTGTTGTTGTTATTAGTATTAATGTTATCATTGATAATAGTGATATCTTATAGTTACATATTGATTTAAAATCAATTATAAAATTTATAATTAATGATTTTATTATTGCTGCATTGTTCTATTTGATCATTATAACTTCTCACCTTTCAGAACCAGAGAGACTGGAGATTGAGCCAATGAGTCGTAAACTTTACTGCACCTGCATCGATTCAGTCATTTCTATGAACATGGATGGCTCAGACACGACAAGAGAGTTCACACGCCCAGGGAATAAAGACATTGAATACTTGGCCGTCACAAGCAGGCAAGTTCTGAGAAGCCTA
>BQKZ01000741.1:90499-105318 GCA_036244855.1 Temnopleurus reevesii
CAACAACCTTCACTACAGGCTGGATTGGGGCGTTTTCTGACTCTCTGGAGGGGGCACCACCAAAAGTCAGAAATCATTAAAAAAAACCCTCCGAGAGTCAGATTTTTCTGTCTAACCATCCATAAAACAAGTCTAAAAAGACTTTCAATTATAAACAGAATGGTTTTAATTTTAAATGTTATTTTCTTTCCCCTCCTTCCATATTTCATGAAATTTGTTGAAAATTTAATCAATTTTGGTGTTAAAAAGTGTAAACTTGAACCAACTTTACAAATATTTGTTTGTCGAATCTGGTGCAAAAACCATCGCCGACGCACAACCGCACGCTTCCATAGGATCGTACACAAATTTAATACATTGTGCGCATCTAGTCGCTATTCTCTGGGTTTGACGAAGGGGCCCTTTTTCACAATAATGCTGAATGATGACAATTTACCTCTTACTTAGTCATGATTGATTGTATCATCATTACATGTCCTAAACAAATTTACAAAAAAGGAACAAAGACTTTGCAAAAATAGTTATAACCATCCAAATTTTTCTATTCTAAATGCTGATTTGCTGACATAATGATTTATACACACAGGCTAGCCTATGTTATGTATTTCAGACATAGATATTACTTGTAAATTTTGTTACTGGACATTCACCCTTTAAAAAGTTACACATAGTTTTACTTAGGGGTATAACTTTAGGCCCCAGTCACATAGAGGCCCCGAAGCAACACGATTCAACACGACTCTTGTTAATTCACAGTTAACTGCCTCAGAACAGAGTGTCGTGTTGAATCGTGTTGCTTCCGGGGTCCTATGTGATTGGGGCTTTAACGTGTTTAGAAGACCTGAAATACATACACTGAACAGCGGTAGAGCAATTCTGTTCTCAGTGAAGAAAGGGGGCTTAATCATGGTAGAGCCTATCACTCCAGATGACAATGGTGCCATGAAAATATTGAAAGTGCTTTCTTTACACTCTTTACACTTATGAAATTGACCTTGAGAAATGAACGTTCAGATCTTGGCAGCTCCTGTTGTAAATGTACTTTAAACAAACATCCATTTGTTAAATAAACATTCATTCTTTCTCTCTATCCTTCCCTCCTTCCCTCCCCCCCCCCTCTCTCTCTCTTTCTCTCCCTCCCTTTCAGGCTGACGAAGTGAATCCCAAAGCCTACCCCTTGGCCTCTGGTGACCTCACCAAGACGATTCTGAACCTGGTCCAGCAAGCTATAAGTTACAAGCAGGTCAAGAAGGGAGCAAATGAAGGTAAGACTAAGATGAAAATAAATGCATTTTTTAAAGAGCCTCCTACTTACTAAGTGTAGAATCATCGCAGGTTGTGGGGTGAAAATTTTAGGGATAGGGCCTTGGCTTCTCTTGATTTCACCAAGACAAATCGGTACCTGGTCCAGCAAGCCATCAGTTACAACAGGTTAAGAATGGCGCAAATGAAGGTAAGACTTGGGTGGTGTTGCTAGAATGTTGCAATTGATTGCAGATTAACTGCAAATTGGTTGCAAATTGAAACTCAAGTTTTCATTGGCACTTGGATGGCCCTTCTGACAAGATGTGTATGGAACAATGAGCTTGATTGGTGCTTTCTCAGACTTCGCCTGTCTGCCCTTTCTCGGAACATACAGAGATTATACATATTACTCAATTGCACTGAATCTCTGTTAGAAGGTTGAGGATTCAATTTCCACCCATGTCTCTTAGCATCTTAGCTGAGCTTACTATGGGGATGTGGTTAGAAATTGCAGTCAAGTGCAAATCAACTGTAAATTAGGATACAAATTGAAATGCCACATTTTTATTTGACATAGTTGGTCTGCGCTCCTGACAAGACACTCAGGAATTTGATTGGCGCATGCCGACCAACTGCAACTTGCAATTGATCGCAAATATTTAGTAACAACCCCAAGACTATTTTTAACCTGGTCTCGCAAGCTCTCATAAAAGTAGTTATGGCAAAGAAGGCATCTTACTTTGTTGTTCATTCAGAAATCACAAAGTCAATTTACCTGAGAATACATCTCATACTATCATGTAATCTGTTCTGTCTCATATTATTTTCAGCCACCAAGGCATTGAACCGTGGAATAGCAGAGTTCATCATCTTGGCAGCGGATGCTGAGCCTCTAGAGATCCTTCTTCATCTACCTCTCCTGTGCGAGGACAAGAACGTCCCCTATGTCTTTGTCAGGTCCAAGGAAGGTACGTCATCATTTGATCATATGATGGTAAAGGTGAAAGTGTCCAAAATGATAAAATGCCAAATTGCCAGAGCAGAAAAAAAAGTTGAATACACACAGCAAAGTATGTGGGTACATGAGGAAGGGTATGCAGCAAGAATATTGTTGATCCACATCAACTTTCTGTTGATAAGTGTGGGATGAAAAAACCTCATTGTTAAACTGTTGATTGTAAACAGTAGAATGCACATTTTTAATACAGATTAATTTACAGTGTAGTTGAGATTGAGAGTGACTTTCTTGCAGAATCCTTGAAGACACGTTTGATGCTATTTTCTAATATTCAATTTGACAATAAGTGTCCAGTTTCTATGAAGTATGTGTTTCAATCTCAATAAGCCAAGGACACAAGAGATAGTTTGAATGTACACATTCAATATGCTATAACAATACCATTTTTAGGTCATCAGAAATAATGAGCAAATGGAGAACATGGTGATCATGTTTACAGCATTGCCAATCATTACAGAACATGTAAGAGATAAAACTTTGTTTCCAAATGAATGAGTAAAAGGTCTTTGCAGAGAAATTATTTCTTTCAGCCTTTGGCTATTTTCATTCAAATTTCTGATGTCATGCATATTCTGTTATGATTGCAGTTTTATAAAAAGCCTCTGTAAAAATCAAAGGAGGGTGAAAAATTCACCTTTTCATTTTTTGGCAATCTATGTATGTTCACCATGTCTTGTCGAAACATCTGTTTTAGCAATGAAATAGCCCCCAAGAGCGAGAAAATAACCCTGCAAAATGTGTTGGGGGAGATATTTTTCAAGAAGAAGATATATAAAGAGCCCTCATAAATATGAAGGAAAAGTACTTTTGCCCTGAATAGTTTTCATGTCAGTGGTTGATAGGTTTGTGCATTTATGGTGAACAATGGTATTTTAGAGTTCACTCAGCATTGAATTTGTCATTACCAGTTTTACAGTTCACTGCCATTGATGTTTTTAAATGTTGAAATTCTTTTTTCATCTTCTACAGCTCTTGGCCGTGCCTGCGGTGTCTCTCGTCCTGTCATCTCCTGTGCGATCACCGTCAATGAGGGCTCCCAACTCAAGCCGCAGATCACCACCATTCAGCAAGACATCGAGAAACTCCTCATCTAAGTCTGTCGTTTCAAAACACGCCCTGTAAATCATGGATTACATTTAATTGCTGTAGTCTTTCTGTTGATCAGAAGCATAATGTATACATACCTGCCAACCAGTAAGATTTTATCTTATTCAGTAAGATTTTTGGTGGTAAAAACAACAAAATAAGATTTTTTCACAAAGATTTAGAAAATAATAACAGCATACATGTATGTGTTTTCTTAAATTTGATTGAGAGTAAGATTTTTTCCTTATTTTTGCATGTAAAATAAGATTTTTGTTATCCAAGAGTAAGATTTTCCAATTTGAAAGGTTGGCAGGTATGTGTATACCATACTTTGTGATTTGATGAATTTCAATTCTCTGTGATTTTTAACTGTGTCATCTTCAAAATATTTTCAAAAGTATTTGTTCAAACACAAGGAATACTTTCATCAAGGCATTTATAAGTTTTGGCATTGTAAATATTTACTGGAGAAAAAAGAACCAACAAGCTATTGAGCACACTTCACAGCACAGAATTTAGAAACATTCCATTAGTGTATGAAAAGACCCTCAGAATATTGAAAATCATTTCATTTTCATGGGTGAAATAAGTTCATGGCTTCTTAAACTTTGAAGACTGACAATTTCATGTTCATAAATACTGTGCCAAATTTATGCAAATTTGTCGGAGATAAATTCATTGCTTGTTTACTGTTTACATTTACTTTTTGCATCAATGTCTGGGCAACTATTTGGTCTAAACAAAGAAAAGAGACTATGTAAATATTAACTTGTAAGTATTTCCAGGTTTTAGAAGATCGTGCTTTTTTTTTTAAATAAAAGATTGAGTAATTCTATTGTTTCTGTGTGATTTGAATAATTTGTTTTTGTAATTTTGTAAAAAGAGTTGGATGGGTTGTTCAGATAGCATGTTGAGGAATACAAATTCCCCTCCCTCCTTTGTATACTACTCTACCGTCGATGTAGTTAAGTTTAACTCTTTGTGACCTGACTGTTCATGAATATAGGGGGAGATGATCTCGATGAACTGACGACTTGACTGATTCTGCCTTTGCTTCATGAATACATTTACCCAAAGTGGAGAATAGTATTCTGCAAAGCGCATTCAATCGCCTGTGGAAAATTTGCATAGATTTTTGTTTTTCGTCCTATTTCAGGGACAGACAAAGAAAGGTCTGAGAAATCAATATCATTATTGGTGGTGGTGGTGATGATGATGATGATGGTGATGATGATGATGATGGTGATGGTGATGGTGGTGGTCTTGGTGGTGATGATGATGATGATGATGATGATGATGGTGGTGATGATGATGGTGGTGGTGATGATGATGGTGGTTGTGATGATGATGATGGTGATGATGATGATGGTGGTGGTGGTCTTGGTGGTGATGGTGATGNGTCTCTCGTCCTGTCATCTCCTGTGCGATCACCGTCAATGAGGGCTCCCAACTCAAGCCGCAGATCACCACCATTCAGCAAGACATCGAGAAACTCCTCATTTAAGTCTGAAATCTCAAAACACAGCCTTTAGATCATGGATTACTTTTAATTGCTGTTAGTCTTTCTGGAGCATAGTGTATACCATACATTGTGATTTGATGAATTTCAATTATTCATGATTTTCTGCTTTGTTATTTTCAAAAAGAATTTCACTCATATCAGTTTAATCATGAATTTATAAAATCCTAATTTTCTTCAACCACAAGGAATATTTTCATCAAGATTTTTAAAGTTTTTGGCATTGTAAATATTTACAGGAGAAAAAAGAACCAAACAAGATATTGAGCACATGCTACAACACAGAATTTATAAACATTCCATTTGTGTAGAAAAAGACCCTCAGAATATTGAAAATCGTTTCTTTTTCTTGGACGAGATCAGTTGGTGGATCGTCGCTTTTGAAGATTTTGGAAATTTCATGTAAGTAAACACTGTGCCAAATTTATGCAGATTTTTCTGGGAGAAACACATTGCTTGTTTTCTGTTTACATTTACTTTTTGCAACAACGGTTTGACTAAACAAAGAAAAGAGACTATGTAAATATTAACTTGTAAGTATTTCCAGGTTTTAGAAGATCATGCTTTTTTTAATAAAAGATTGAGCAATTCTATTGGTTGTTTCTTTGTGATATGAGTAACCTGATTTTTATTTGGTAAAAGAAAGTGATGGGTTGTTCAGATAGGACAAATCTTGTATACTACTCTACTGTCATGATGTAGTCCAGTTTAACCAGTGGTGAATATAGTGGGAGATGATATCTATGAACTGACGAATCCACTGATTTTGCCTTGGCTTTGTGAATACATTTACCCAAAGTGGAGTAGAATATTCAGAGTGCAACAAAGGGCATTCAATTCTCCCTATCACATATAGCCGATATCACCCGATATCACCTTGTGATATTGATATCATGCACTTTGGCTTTGGCACACTGACTTCCGGGATCCATCTTGATTTCACTGTATACTATCTACGAAATTTCAATCAATTTGTATTTAGCGTAATTTCTTCGTTTTGCATCGGAAGCCCAGCATTGGGCTGCTTCGCAAAAGAAATCCATATCACAAATAAATGCAGATGTGAAAAAAAAAATATTAAATGATGCTTTTATTCGCAAAAATCTATGAAAAAATATGACTCTACAAGCTGCTGGCGAAGTTTACCGTAGAGAGCCTATAGACTTTTGAAAAGCGCGAATGTTACCGGAAGTACCTGTGCCAAGATTCTGGGCCAAAATAACTAGTGCGCTGCAGGCGTTGAGATTTGGAGAGCTATTAGTCATAAGGAGAATTGCTACGGTAAATTTGCATAGATTTTGTCTTCCACCGAATTTCAGGGACAAATGATGAAAGGCCTAAAGAACTAATATCATGATAAGTGGTGGTGGTGATGTTGATGATGATGATGATGATGATGATGATGGTGACAACGACGATGATGATAATGTCGAGGATGGTCACAACGGCGATGGATGATGATGATGAAGACGATGGTGATAATAATAATGTTGGTGATGATGACGGTGATTTTAGTGGTGGTGAAGATGATGATATTGACGACGACGATGATGATGACTATGGTGATGGTGATCATGAGGATGAAGATGAAGACGATGGTGATAATGATAGTGTTGGTGGTGATGACATTTATGTTGGTGGCAGTGAAGATGATGATACTGATAATGATGATGACATTAAGAATGATCATGGTGATGGTCACGGTGGTGATGATAATAGCGTAGCTGCCAACTATTACTAATTTTGGCAGCATAAGCACCATGCATTTCAATGTAAAATGAGTGAGTGTAATTTGTAGCACGATTATTACAAATTTCCACTGACTCTGACTCATGTTGGCAGCTATGTAATAGTGGAAATGGTGATGATGATGATGATAATGATGATAATGATGATGATACTGATGGTTTGTGATGATGATGACATTGAGAATGATCATGGTTATGATCACGATGGTGATGGTATTAGTGATACTTGTAATGGTGGTGAAAATGATGATGAATAATACTGTTGGCAGTAGATTGCACCTAAAAGGCTTAGGAAGAGATTGTGAAGAGCTTGGACCAGAAAAATTATCTTTTTTTATCAGAATTTTGAGCTGTCAACAGGGAGGAGAGGAGGTGTGGCCCCTGCAACCCTCTGGGCCTGCCAGCATTATAGAAGAAAGTAACCTCCCTGATTCCAGTCCTTCATATTTTGATCATTTGGAGCTTTTTATGCCTCCGCCACCGTAAGGTGGTGCCGGAGGCATTATTACTTCATCATATTCTCCTGCTTATTCTGCCTGATAAGATTCTTTTTACAAAATACACCCATAACATTTTGATGATGTCCAGGAATTAAATTCTTAATGAAAAGAACCATTGAATGATGAAGATGAATAATGGCAAAATATCTAACCCCACACCAAAAATATATATTGATTCAATTACACAAAGACACACCTACATGTAATAAAGGAAACCACACTTGATTAAGTGAGAGACACAATCAGACTTTATTGCAAGGAATTTTCACGAAACTATTGAAAAATGTACATGCACGTAATGAACAATGGTGACAAAATTCTTTGGTTTTCTCTATTTATCAATTTCACAATTATGTACATAGAGTTGTTAACATGTTGAATTGAATTAATGAAATAATGTACAACAGATCCACAGGTTAAGAAAAGATATAAATATATAAAAACATTCTGAATAAATAAAAAACAAACAGAACAATTATAAGATATGCATTACACTCCCTAAATCTTATCCATTCAAAGAGTGCAAGAAAAGAGTAAAAGGAAGAATAACACATTCACATACAACAAAGTATGTAACTGCTACCCACGCGATACTACAGTGGAAACTCTGTATAAAGAGATCTGATATAACAAAATATCTGCTATAAAGAGGTAAAAAAAAACTGGTCCAAGATTCTTTATAACTTAATGCCTTTTTAACTCTGCTAATTAAAAATTACTGCTATATCAAGGTATTTTCTTATGGTCCCAGGCACCTCACTATATTGAGTTTCCACTGTAATCATGTCAAATTTTCATAATTTCTCTCTTTGACTTTTCAGGTATAAAAAGCAGATACCTAGGTATTACTTAGGCAAATTAATATGCTTGTTCTAACATAATATTTGAATGATTGGGTGTACCAGACCCTTGAAACTGTTGTCTGGCTTTGACCATGCAAATACAGTGAACCCTCTTCAAAACGAGGTCCTTGGGACCATGAAAAATACCTTGCTATATTAGGTTCATCACTATATCAGGGTAAAAGAGCAAAGAACTATAAAGAGCTAGGACCAATAAAATCACCTTGTTACAACATATATCCTGCTATATCCTCTTTATAACGAGTTTCCATTACCAGCATTTTCCCAGCTACCTGAAATATTTCCAAAAATCTGAATTCAATTAATCTGCAAGTATGGATAATTCAATTAAAAAGCATGGAGAAAAAAATTGTCTCCTTATATACTGGAGGATTATATGGCATGTCATGCAACAACTTGCCATTAAAATCTGCATAAACTTAGATATCAGCTTTTGTGTGCAAAATACAAGCTAGAATTTCTTTTTAGTTAAATTAAAACAAATCACTGGTCTACTGTATATCAGAGCAAACATTCTGGAATAATATATGCATGGTGATATGACTCTCGCCTTACAACGAGAGGGTCGTAGGTTCGAATCCCACCCATGGCGTTAATTTCCTTCAGCAAGAAATTTATCCACAAAGCTGCACTCTACCCAGGTGTGATTGGGGACCGGTAGGAGACAGCAGCACATTATCTGATATGATGTGANTTCACGAAACTATTGAAAAATGTACATGCACGTAATGAACAATGGTGACAAAATTCTTTGGTTTTCTATATTTATCAATTTCACAATTATGTACACAGAGTTGTTAACATGTTGAATTGAATTAATTGAATAATGTACAACAGATCCACAGGTTAAGAAAAGATATAAATATATAAAAATATTCTGACAAATAAACAACAACAAACAGAACAATTATAAGATATGCAGTACACTCCCTAAATCTTGTCCATTCAAGGAGTTTGCAAGACAAACAGCAAAAGGAAGATTAAAAGAAATTATTTGCATTCACATACAATAAAGTATATAACTGCTACCCACATGATACTTCTCGTATATCAAATTTAAATTATTTCTTCATTGAACTTTTTAGGTATAAAAAACAGATACCTCGGTATTATAAAATACAACTATTAATTAGGCACATTAAAATGCTTATTTGAACATAGCATGTGAATGATTAGGGGTACCAGACCTCGGGTACTGTTTTCGATGAAACGAACACCAGTGTTTTTCCACCCAGCTCTTTAAATACATATTTTTTCCCATTTTTATTTTGTAAATATGCATAATTTCATTTAAACAGTTTAGGTGATGAATTGATGCCATAGCAATTAGTTTCAATCATTAAAATACTTTTTTTTAAATATGGAGAAATACAAATGTATAGGGCCCCAAAGCTACAATTTGTCATTTAAATCTGAAAACTTAAGAATACATGTAGGGTATTGTTTACAAAATGAAAATCAGCCAATAGCCTACTCCTCGTCAGATTTAATAGATCCTTTTAGATTGCATTTTAACGGGACATGTAAACAAGGACGTAATCAATTCATTTGTAGCAGAGCAAACATTCTGGAATAATACACGATGATAGAAAATATACATGCAATGTGAATCATCAATCAGCTGAACCAAAGAAGCACAATAAAAATAATCATTCACTTTGTCTCATTTAGAAATCTATAGTTCAGCTGTTTGACGAATCGCATTTAATTTCCACCCTCGTACGCATTCTTGAATGATGACATAGGCTGTGTTTCCATCAATCATTTCATAAATCAAGTATCTACCCATCCCCTTTCTTTAATAAATCCCTGACAAACTCTGGATATCTATCCATTATCACATCTTTGGTCACAATAATGCCTTCATAGAAAGAATACAGGCAACAATAATATCAAGGTGAAATTTACATCAATTTCATGGTAGATATATTACTTAGGAGGTGTTGTTCAAAAGTTGCAGTTGATCAGAACGTGCCAATGAAAATCATTGTTACATGTGCGCATTGTTAGAAGCGCATATCGAATGAAAATGCGTGTTAAAATTTGCAACTGATATGCAATTGATTTACGATCAACTGCAGGTTTTGAACAATACGCTCTTAGATATGAAGGAAGAAAAAGGATGCACAAATTTCATAAAAAATGCTAAAAAAATCTAGTTGATTAGTATCTTATGATATACAGTGCAAGACAGAATTCTTTGATTACATGTTATCACTATAAGGCTAGAATGGGATCGCAATGCAATCCTTGGAAAGACCCCATCCTTAGGGGGTGTTGTTCAAAATCAACTGCAATTTTGCACATTGTATCGCGCATTTTCATTCGCGAACGGTACGCGCATGTCACTAGACGCGCATAAAACAATGGTTTTGATTGGCGCGTTCCGATCAACTGCAACTTGCGATCAATTGCAACTTTTGAGCAACACCCCCTTAGCTTAATAGTGATAGCAGGCATCTGAAGAATAATGAATTGCAGTGGATGTTTAGAGAGCTCTAAGGGAGTGTTGCTTAGAATCAACTGCAACTTTGGAAATTGTAACGCGCATTTTTATTCGCGCGCGGTGTGCGCATTTATCAAGACGCGTATGAAACAATGAGTTTGATTGGCGTATTCCGATCAACTGCAACTTGCGATCAATTGCAACCTTTGAGCAATACCCCTAAATCTGAGAGAATGAAATTTTTCCCTAAACATCTAGAAGTATTTTTTAATGAAAAACAACTGAACTGAATGACGTCAACTCTACTCGGGTTCTTACCTCCAAGGTTAGACAAATAAAACAAAGCTCTCTTTAGGTAAAGTTAAACCTCTTGAAAACGTACACAAGCCTCACTATCAGTCAAGGTACAATGCTGCAAAATCATTAAATCTCCAACAACAAAGACTCAACAACGAATACTAAAACCTATACCAATACAACATGTACAATTAATTTTTGATGTNATTTGGCTGCCTAGATGCTAAGGCTTGAATTGCCATCCAGTGACCGGGTAATAATATCGGAAGCGCTTTGACCAGTCAAAACCGACCGAAAAGGCGCTATATAAATCCGCAATATTATTATTATTATTATTAAAATACAATGTGAATCATTAATCAGTTGAACCAAAGAATCACAATAAAAAATAAGCATTCACTTTGTCTCATTACAAATATATGGTTCAGCTGTTCGGCTAATCACATTTAATTTCCACCCTTGTACACATTCTTGAATGATGACATCGGCTGTATTTCCATCAATCATTTAATAAATCAAGTATCTACACATCCCCTTTCTTTAAATACCTGATAAACTCTGGACATCTACCCATTATCACATCTTTGGTCACAATAATGCCTTTATAGAAATAATACAGGCAACAATAATATCAAGGTGAAATTTACATCAATTTCAAGGTAGATATAACACTTAGGAGGTGTTGTTGCAGTTGATCAGAACATGCCAATCAAAATCATTGTTTCATGCACGTCTTGTCAGAAGCGCATATCACGCACAAATGAAAATGCATGTTACAATTTTCAACCGATAAGCAATTGATTTGTGATCAACTGCAGGTTTTGAACAGTACACTCTTAGATATGAAGGAAGAAAAAGGATGCACAAATTTCATAAAAATTGCTAAAAAATCTAGTTGATTAGTATCTTGTGATATACAGTGCAAGCCAGGATTCTTTGATTACATGTTATCACTATAAGGCTAAAATGGGATCACAATGCAATCCTTGGAAAGACCCCATTCTTAGCTTAATAGTGATAGCAGGCATCTGAAGAATAATGAATTGCAGTGGATGTTTAGAGAGCTCTAAATCTAAGAGAATGAAATACAAACTTATTTTACAGCTTTTTCCCCTAAACATTTAGAAGTATTTTTATTGAAAAACAACTTTGAACTGAATGATGTCAACTCTACTCAGGTTCTTACCTTCAAGGTTAGAAAAATAAAACAAAGCTCTCTTTAGGTATAGTTAAACCTCTTGAAAACGTACACAAGCCTCACTATCAGTCAAGGTACAATGCTGCAAAATCATTAAATCTCCAACAACAAAGACTCAACAACGAATACTAAAACCTATACCAATACAACATGTACAATTAATTTTTGATGTAAAATGTACAATGCTCAAAAGTTAAATCTAAACTATTTTATCACAATCCTTGAGCATATTACAAATTCAATTTTTGTCAAATGTAAGATTTAAGACTTTGTGCATCTATCAGCTGTGCGAATCAAAGATTACTCATGCATATACATGTACATGTACATTGTAATTATATGGCATACATGTATATACATGTAAATTGTAATTACATGATTTAAATTTGAAATTGACATAATTGAGCATGCATACCTACAAAAGGCAGTGGCAAACATTACAGAATACATTCATGAATGAATGGTCATTATTAGAAATGTGAATTAGAAGTGTAATGGAATACAAAAAAAGTTTATTGCAAATACACACATATGTGTACTTTCTTTAGTGATAATTCATTATATATGCTTCAAAGGCAGTGATAATCACACAGAAGTCTGGTAACAAGAACCCACATATTTTATCATACAAGGCACTGATCATATTTTCTAGACTGAGTTTAGTGAAGCTGCAAAAATGCTTCACACTAC
Source organism: Temnopleurus reevesii (assembly GCA_036244855.1). NCBI lineage: Eukaryota > Metazoa > Echinodermata > Echinoidea > Temnopleuroida > Temnopleuridae > Temnopleurus > Temnopleurus reevesii. The sequence continues at coordinate 103,110 of BQKZ01000741.1, forward strand.
AAAATAGTTTTAAATATAATGATTAATTTGGAAACACCTTATCAAACTGACATGCTCCAACCTTTGAATACAAAACATTTCAAAATGAAAACTCACATTTTCAGAAAGGGAAAGACTGGCCTTTCTATGACACATTCATTAGAAAGTATAAAAAAAATCATACAAGATGTGACTCAATGGCCTTCAAATTAGGTGATACTGCTGAAGTTCATGACACTGAAAGTTCATGAAACTGGTCATGTACGCTCATCATCCACACATTTTACAAGATTAAATATGCACAAATATGTACAGACACTAAACAACAAAACAAATAAAAAAGTTAACTTACAAATACTTGGAATCATATTCAGAAACAGTACTCTGCATACATGCATAGCATACATGCATAGCATACATGCATAGCATACATGCATAATATAATCTGCTCAGAAGACAGATTTTTCACATAAAGTAGAAATTTGGAAATAAATAAGGTTTAATTAATGAAAAAGTACAAGTAAATTCTTGACAAGAAATGCAATATCCAGCAACATACTTTATCTGGAAGTGATAAAGTTTAATCATACCTCCTTATATTTCAAAGGTAAATTCAGTCCAGATACAGACAGTACCAATGTGCATTCAGAAAATGGGTTATAATCGTTTTTTAATATAAAGTTTAAAATTTCAATAAAACCATTATAGATACTTGTATTTTTTTTAGAGGAATGTTTGACCAGTATTTATAAGGTAATAGTGAACAATGCGTTCCATTTATTTTAACACATACATGTAAACCGTACATGTAAAATTACTAATTTTCTGAACTTCTAAGAAGATGCTTGAGAAGCTACATGTATTTTAAAAGTGATAGGGGGAGAAAATTAATTTATCTCTAAATTCATACATCTCATTAATAGTATTGTCTACTATGCTGGTAAAGTTGCTCAAGGACCCTCAAATGTAAATTTATCAAAGCACTAAAAATGTGCAAAGCATTCATGACCATGGAAATTGTCTGATTTTGCTGAAAGCTCGAGTCACAGTTTACCCATTTTCCTGCTTCATTCACAAGATGCAATCCGGTGACTAGGCTGGATTCCTCTTTGATTTAAATCATCATTATTAGAGAGGAAATGAATGTAACATTAAGGAAATGTGTGGGGGCCGGACCCCAGACAATAAGTGCAACTCCCTCCATGGCCCACACTAAGATACAGCCTTGTATACGGTATACATGTCGGTCAAGATGTTCAGCTATTACGGTACAGATGATTGAGATGTGAAAGACGATGTATGATGATTCTACGGAGACTTGTTGGCCAGTATGAGCACTTCAACGTTTACATTTAGATAAATAAAGAGTCGAAAGTACCCAAACGTTATTGTACCACCCTCTGAAGATTGCCAGCCAGGAGTTCAGAGATTGTGGTAAGGACGATCGACATGGAGAAGATGTCATACGTGCATTTATGATGATCCTACGGACACACTGCTTAGGAGTATGTATGTTTCATCACTGATCATAATAAGCTGAATACAGAGTCTTGGGCACACAGTCATTACTGTGCTATCCTCTAACCACAAACAGTGGTGCGCAGAGCTTGCCAGCCAGAAGTTCTGAGATCACAGTCAGGACGATAGAGATAAGGAAGATAACATATGATGATCCCACAGATACGGTGCTTGGGAGTTTGTACGGTTCACCACCGATCTCATCCACGTAGAATCCAATTGGGAAGATGATCGCTGCCAGGCACAGGAGAACAACTGTGGCAGGAAGAGGAAAGAAACAAGAAGTTGAATTGGAATTTAATCTATGATAAGATGAATTCCATAGGCTTATCCAGAACAAGGCAATCGCCTTTCTCTTATTTCATTTTCTTAACATCATATTATAGCGTTGATTTAGTCCCTATTTTGAAACATGTTTAAACCTAATTATGGAATCACTATCAACAAATATCCTTTCACTTCAAGCTCTCAATCTTTTTTTAATTTCTCTTATTTCAGAAGTGTACATGTACTTTGCATAACTTACCAGGCAATCATATTCTTTTTTGCTATCAATATTCTATATCAGGTTAATCGTGATCCTTACACAAATTTATTTTAAACTTCTAAAAAAGGACAATAAAATCATCACCAACACACCCCTATCTTTTAAATGTCTGTTTATACAACTCCAATGAAAACATTTATTTCGGGGGGGGGGGGGGGGGGGGGG
>BQKZ01000741.1:105432-116547 GCA_036244855.1 Temnopleurus reevesii
AACCACTCGTAAGGAAAGAAACCTTTGGTTTGCGAACACTTGTATGCTTTGAGAAACGAATCGTAAGAAAATCCAGGAGCCAAATAGTTTAAAATATCAAGAAAATGTAAATGATTTGTCTTGATGGCCATGTGATTATTGTTCCTTTTTACGATATGTGAGATGGGATCGGACGACAGGAGGATGGGGTAGATAAACTGTTTGATTACATTTACATCATATTTCCCGCTATTGAATCCAATAACGGGTAACTCATGTGTAAAAGATTCAAGTCTGTCTTTCAGTTTCATCAGGAACTTGACTTTGGGACTGGTGTTACCTTTCTGACTTTTTGATGTAGCCTTTTTATCCATAGTCCGAATCTTATTCGCTATCTTCTGAATTATGGAAGAATAGCGATCTTCCATAATTGTTCGACTTTTATCACTTATTTCAAGGAGGTATGTCACCATATTCGAGACTAGATCGGTTGCATTTCCATCTGAAATGAAGCATTGGGGTGATTGAAAACCGGGCACATTACTCGAAACCGACACACTGACAGGAAAGTGTTCGTTGATCATTTCCATTTTTTCTGATCGAGGTGTTTTCTCTAAATCGCGAAGAATACATTCGTAATCGTAAACTGCAAAGTAGGGAAAATATATATGATGGTTTGGAACGTAGAATCCCTCGCTCTCAAGATCTTCAAAGATGGTCGGAGGGGTGACATATACTCCTCCTGGGTACACTTTTCTCACACCACTTCCCTCACATCTTGATTCATGACGAGTCAGCTGCTTGGCAGTCCTCCACAGCTTTTGACACTTCCTACATTCATATCGTTTGCAGTACCGCTTGATGTCACTGATGTAGCTGAAGTGATTTCGATGAACATTGAGGTACATGGTACTGGGGAACGCTCCGTCTTACAAGTCGTGCCATCACCTTACTCTTTACTATATCACCATCCTCCATAAACCACGATATTTATGCTGAACAGCCTTTCCAGTCCATCCAGTTCACTCATTTTGATACCCTTGAATGATGTTGGTGATTCGGTAGTGTATTTTCTGAAATATTTTAAACTTAGCTTTTCTATCCGTCTTTTCTTGTCATGTAAGTGGGCGGATAGGCAGCGAAAAAAGCAGAGATTTGGGTTTTTTGATTTAAAGTTAAGATCACAATCATTTAAAATTGCTCTGTTACTGGTAATGAAATTTGGCAAATCATGTTCAGACTGACAGCCAATGGGGAAATCTTGTAGAGGATAGACAAAGAAGGAGATGTTTGTAATGCTAGCCACGACCCATTTCGAATTTGGTCTTTGCTGCCTGACATATTCCAGATAGTCAGCCCTCTCGAGCTCTTTAGCGAAGGCATTGAACGAACTCCTATCTGTTACCTGCTGAGGAGCATCAAATAATCGGCCGTTGGTGGATGCATAGTGATACTTCAGGACCCCCGTCTCATTGTTGCGCAAGATGAAACCAAACGCAACATTGATTTTGAACGCAGACGTTTGTTTCTCAAACACATCTTGCGCATACTTTTGTATCTCTCCAGGGTTGATGGAAAACAGTTCGAAGTTGTAGAGGTGCCGTACTTTATTGTTGACCCTGGAGTAAGACTGTATGAGTTTCTTGTGTTTGTGATAGATGTCATCCATGGTTGGAAGTTGGTCTTCGTCCTGTTCAACCTGATCACTATCAGGAGAATTAGCAACTGGTGGAGAAGATGAAGTCTCATTGTTGGGCCGATTGTCAGGTTGTGATGACTTGTTTACGTTTTCGTGTAACTTCTTATGACGGAGGAAGTTATCTTTCCGATTAAATTCTTTCCCACAATTCTCACAATTGAAACTATTTGTGGGATGAATGGATTGTACATGACGCTGCAGATTGCCTTTGCTAGAGAACTCCATGTTGCATTTTTCACAAGAGAATTGATCACTTGCTGTCTCTTTGGGAGAATGCGTCTTCATGTGTCTCATCAAATTGTCGCGTCGGCGAAATATTTTTCCACAGCAGTCACACACATGATATGCTGACTGACCATCGGGATGAAATGTACGTCGATGACGATATAAAGCCGTCCAGGTCTGGAAAGTGGTTCCACAATCTTTGCATTCGATGATGTTTGTGATAGCAGGCATGATTGGTATATCTTGATCCACGGGGCTTTCTCGAAACGCGTGTAACTGTTAAATGCAATGAAATGATACCAAATTATTATTTTCGTATCAATAGCTTCAAAGATTTTCCCAAGACTTCTAAGCACTAGAATAATTAAATCTAACAGAATGAGCAACCAGTGAAATACCCCAAAATCAAATAAGCATCACAATCTTTAAAATGTATTTTTTTTTTTATTGTTTCTTATACTTTTAGGGGTGTGTGCCCCACAGAGCTGTGGGGGGGGGGGGGAATCCTATATAGATATACTCAAACATAACGATCGGATACTCAACGACAGTTATTTTGTGATCATTCATTGTTTACCGCTCTGTTTACCAAAAGCTGAAACATGCCTTACACATAATGTATAATCGATGAGAATATGAATGACCATGACATTACATCAAGATTGGTTACCTAAAAGGTTGTAATAATTGCAAAGTATTATGTTCAGGTGGTATATTGAAAATAAAAGGAAACCTGGACTAACTTTTAACAGCATTTTGATACAAAACATATTTTTTAAAACTATCCCTATATTTTTCCATTTTATTTTTAGCAACAAGTGTTACCGAACATGATAAATATCTGATGTCATGGTCACTTTTCCCTTTATATAGTCAAACAAAGATTTATCATATGAGTGGACTGGTGTACACTGACCGACAAACCCTTCAACATATTAAAAAAAATGAAACTATTTGATCGCAATCAATTCCCCCCCCCCCATCCACGAATAATCACTCACCAGAAACGTCTAATCTGATGTATATTTTACTCTCAGCTGGATGAAACGTCAAGCGGAACGATTTGGTTGTTATATAGTCGTTTTATGGTTGCATGAAGCTGGGAGACGAAGAACCTGTAAAAACGATGTTCACGAGTCGATTACTAAAATCAAAATGATGTACCTTGATAAAGACCTCACTCTCTTATAATCTCCAGACATTAATTTACCATATAAAATCAGTTAAAATATCCAGTCACAACCAATTTGATCTGGTTTTGGATTGACTGATTTCAACATTCTTTATGTCAGATGGCGCTTATTGAATTACATTGGTTAATTGCCCGTAAGACAAAGGATTGCATTCAAAATTTTGTTGCTCACCTACAAGGCACTGAACGGTCAGGCACCCTACTACTTGTCTGAATTATTATCGTTAAAGTCGAACAAATATTCCCACAATTTATGAAGTGGACAAGATAAACTTATTCTAAAATTACCACATCTTAAGACAAGAGTGACATTTTGGTGACTGTGCCTTCAGCTGTGCTGCTCCAAAACTTTGGAACAAATTGCTAATAGAAATAAGGTCATCTCCATCTGTAGCTGTTTTTAATAGCTTGTTGAAAACGCATTTATTTCGTGAAGCTTTTCAATAATATCTTGTAACTTATGCATTATTTTAGTAACAATATCCACAAACCCTAACCTCACAGCGCAGTAGAGTATAGTATCTGCGCTATTTTATTATATTATTATATTGCCAGCAATTGTCATCTCACTTCATGCATGCAAATCGGTACAAGTGTCTATCACTAACCATTGTTAATTACTCTAAGTTATTCCACACTACAACAACAGAAATAACAATTAATGACAATAATAATGATAATAATAATTATAATAATGATATAGATAATAGTAATAATAATAATGATAATGATAATTACAATAATACTCATAAGAATGAGAATAACGATATAAGTAACAACAAATATAATTATGATATGAAAATAAAAAATGATTAAAAGTCAATTTGATTCAGTTGGAGAAAAAACAAAAACCCAAACATCGTTTGGATTTGAAAGTGTTTGAAAGTCCAAGGAAAGTTTTGGTGAAAGCTATTCGCCAAATCTTGTCTTCAAATATATAAAGCGAAATATAGTATTGTTGCACAAAAGATTGTACGGAAAATAAATGAGTTTTGGTAAAGCTATATGTGCAAAATATTTCAGTGTCGTCCCAAACATCCCAAAAGAATAAAGCAAGAATAAATCAAGAACGGTGCCTTTCGGTAAAGCATGAATATCTGACAGTTCATTACCTCGAACGGGCAAATAGTGGTTAAAATAGGACCATGATTTTTTAGTTCAACTTACCTTGACAAGTATCTGTAATTGGTCCACAAACTATGATGATCAAAATCGAAGAGAGGGCAATAGTCATGTGTGAAGGGTATTTATACCATATGTACCATTACCATAATGTTGCCAATAAAAGAACTGACGTCATGTTATCGGAACTTGTTTTGGTCAAGGCCCCATTGTTCATGTTCACTCAGCTCCAATGAACCGTGTCAAGGGTTGAAAAGGACAAAAGCGGTCCCACAATGCGTGCCATTACGTAATACGTTGGGGGAGGGAAAGTGCATGACTCGTTCTGTCTCGTCTAGACTTGTCCAAATTTTGAAAAGAAGGGGAATCCCCGAACAGCTCAATGTTTGCCCGGATGGAATAGATTCAGCTCCTTATTTCTTTACTGTTATGTGGAATGGATGTATTCATCATAAGGCCATCGTGTATCCCCCCACCCCATTCACTCCAATAAAAATATTCACCTATTTCATCATAATAAATAACGAATCGGTGAAATGATTGTTTAACGCATCAAAATGAAGGGTGTGCTATTGAATTTTACCCGATTAACCATTTCGCCGTTTACTCATTTACCCGTTTCGTCATTTACCCATTCACAGATTGCTTCTTCAGTGAAATGAAATACAGACTTATTTAAAACAATCATGAACCAATCAATACAATCAACATATACAAATATCACAAGTCACTTTATAAATTGTTCATTTCCTCACTTAATCCCAAACTCAATATTGATGCGGTGTTATAGCCCATATGTTTTTAGATCTTTCAGCATCGCTCAAAAGATAGCCTCTTGAATTTTGATGAAAAGGCGCATATGCCATGTTATATTCGTACCCATTTTCCTATAACTCTATGCTAGAATGTTTGGATGTCAAACTTATTACTTCAACAAGACCATTATGGTCTATATGTATACCTGTAAACATTTCCCCTCAATTTGCTTCGATACGATATAGATGGCACATATTTATCTAAAATATCCTATACACTTTATGCAGAGGCGGTAGAATGATGCTACATATTAGAGAGCTGTATGCAAATATAATTCCCCCAATTTACGATAAATAAAAGGAATGTTGTTTGCATTTGAGTGACTTTTGCACACACGACGAAATGAAAAGAATATACAATAGCGTGTATTTTACTTTCAGGGCAGAGTAAATATATGCTTTACCCTTCCTGATAAAGCATGAAATAACAAACTAGAACACAGATCTCGGGGGGGGGGGGGGGGATGCTGTTTGGAAGTAGGCCAAAATAGCTTGTCATCTATGACTTAATGTTCATTGACGCGTTAATTTTTTTAACATACATTTTCTATTGTTTACGTAGACACTGGAGGATAGGCAGTACATCTTAAAAGAAAATATTCAAGGATAAACACATAAACTTGTATACTCACTAAACTAATTACATTTCTGACATGTGACCAGAATTTAGAAGAAAACTGTATTAGAGACATTATTCGGGGATGGATCCTCGTGGATCTTAATTCATCCGGTCCATCCATTTTCAATGGTTCCTTTCGATTTTACCTCGGACGTACAGCTAAGTTAGTTAAGTTACATCAAAGTTTGCGCTATCTGTCAACTGACCCTCCAGTTTGCATTTGTTTGTTTTGTTTTAAATTCGAGTTCAGCAAATGTATTATAATGGACTAAACAGTTAACAACATTTCCCTCCTCAATTCATGACATTTCACAAGAACACCAAATTGACTGTAGAATAAAGACAATCTTTAATAGGAGAGGGCATTCACTTCAGAGACAGCTATGTAAGAAGTGCATCATTATCTACGAGGTCCATTCAGTTTTCATTCCATACAAGCATGCATTGACAGGAAACTCACCGAAAAAAAAAAGAAGGAGTGAAATAAATCAATAACAACTATAAGAAACAGTGACCTACATAATACTGAACACTCACAACCATGAAAATGTATTACTCCCCAAAATGGTCCACTGCACATTATTGCATAATTTCAACGCAAAAGAAGGAAGCCAAACAAACCGTCGAAGTCTATTGTTCCCATTCGGCGAGTGAACCTCTTCCTCACTCCCTCATCTATTGTTCTCAAAACCCTTCTCCTATTGTTCTCGGAGGATTAATCTATTGTTCTCCGCGAGTGAACCTCAATATTTTATCCTCAAATGGTTCTCCAGGGGGCCTTATACACTACTTATGGGTGTAGGGCAAATCAGTGAAATCTATTCAAGTGGGAATACTTTTTTATTTCTCGGTGAATGGTTGACCATTCTTCGAGAAGAGAATATCCCCCACATATTTTGCCGCTCTGCGTTTTGCTAATACTGTATCTGCGTGGATGTTGATAATGCATAATGCCTATATGTGGTAAATTAGTCATTTACATCAACATAAAATATTCATGCACGGATTTACTCCAGCTTGTTTACTTTATTCAAATTACAATCTAAAAGCGATGTTTACAAAAGATTGAGAATGTAATTTTTCTTATGCTTTAATTATGGTCTTAATTTTTCTTTTACAGTTATACCTGTCAAATTGCAAAATGTTTACAATATTGCTTATCGTTTATATTCAAATGTAACCCAGTGCTGACCCGGACTGTTGCATCATGTGGTATGAAAGTGATAAAGAATTTTGATAAGTTAACATTTTTTTTAACTTCAGCCTAATGAAATATTAAATATAATACCCAGTCACGCAGCCATACAACCTCTACCCCAACCCCTCCCCACTTCTCAAACTACGGTACAGTCCACGTTTGCGTAATTTAAAAAATGTAATACTCACTTGAGGTAAAACACATACATTTGGGTGCACTGTATTTTTTTTTTCTATTTACATAGGCCTATGTTCCTTATTCTGCATTTTTTTTTTATCTCTTTGATATTCAAATTATTAGGCGTTCAGTTGCCTTATCTGTGCTGAAAATCAATTTATCTATAATTGTTATTTTTGTTTGGGAAACAGCAACATTTTATCTTGAATTGATTAGACTGAATCATCTCTCATAATCGACCGTTTTATTAAACATTTAAACTTAGAATTTGATAGTACATTTACAGTAGGGCCAGTATATTGGTTTCCCCCGTTTCCAAGAGGTTGATAGCAACACAAAAATTAAAAAAAACCCTGAACTTAAAGAAGTTATTCAAACTGTATGTATTGGCAAATGAAATTACATGTAATTCTCGATATCGATCGTGCCTGGACAATGCTGGAGTAAGTTCTGGGGGACAAAATTGCATGGAATAGTCCGATCGAGCTACCTCATTTAGCTTTTTTTTGCCAGGATGTCTTATTTTCTTGTTCTACACAAACAGTTTTTAAGTTTGTAGCAATTGGTCTCTGCTCCCGTTTTTAGACGTGTAAAACATGAATATAGGATGCCGCTTGCTGTAAAAGGTGTAGGGAGTGCAAAGCTTAGCGCCCCCCTCCACTGCGAGGCGGTACTGAGACTGATAATAATACATGTAATAATAATACACAACATTTATATACCGCTTAATACGAGGTGTTTCTAAGCACTCTGTGCATTATTATCCGGCTATAGCATGACTACCATTCGGCGCTCATGTTTATTATCTTTCGGAAATGGAAATAACCGTTCTGTTCAATTCAATTCAAGTCAACTTATTTTTTTTTATTTGTATTTGTATTCATTTATTTTGTGTGTGTGTGTGCGTGTGTGTGTGTGTGTGTGGGGGGGGGGGGTAAACCAGCTTCTAGAGGGAGGGGACTCACTGTGAAACTGGTCACCCTGTTCTATTCCTTCAAATCTCTGCGCTATGATGAAGAGATCATGCCGAAGTTCATTGACATCTTTGGTGACTTCAGAAATATTGAAAAATTATGATCTCAAATGAAACTTCAAGTGCGCCCTCTTTAAACTTTCCTCTGCAGCTACTGCTGAGCGAGCTTTCCCCGAAACGTCAGAGTTGCATCTATATTTTGCATGTTTTGCAGATTTTAACGGATTCTAGCCCTGCATCAGCGGAATATACTTGTGAAATTGGAAATTATCGTGTATTTCAGTGCAGGATCAAGCAACAAGGAGTCGTTATCTGTTGATTTATCAAATTTTGTTGCGACGCGACACCGATCTGAAACCGAGCAGCGGACATTCCAGGAAATTTCGCGGGTTGCTGTCAGGGCCGTGTGTGTATCGTTCATCCAGCCGATGAGTAATTGCGTGAGATTCCATTGCACCACAGTGAAAGGCTACCACCGATGAAATCATGGCGCTTGCAAATAGAGATACTGGTGAGTATGACTCATCGCATGACGAATCCCCATTCATTGAATGCCTATTAATTTACAACCTGATGCATGCTCTTTTCAACAGGCAAATTAAGATTAAATACAAGCAGCAGCAGCAGTGAGTCTTGGCAGATTTTTTCCCCCTGTGAAAACTGGGTCAAATTTGCACTTGTACAACAGATGCCAGATGGACAACTGTCAATCACTTTACATGTATATTGGTCATTCTGTGCCACTGCATGAGCAAAAGACAGAATCAGGTCATTGATATGTTGTGGTCAGTGCATCTGATTATATGACAAATTTCCATCCTGTTAAGAATTTGTTGGTTTTGCATGTACATTCTAGAATAAAGAAATGCATTTACAAAATGTACATTATTATGATTTATATGAAATATGGCTAGAATCTTATTTGGTTTTGCATTGTGTAAAATAAAAAATGAAAAGGACATACACATATACTTGATCTACAGCAATGAGATGGAGAATAGGAAAAAAAATTGTTGGTTTTTGTTTTACTATTTATATTGTTTTTGTTTGGCACCATTGGAATGTGCATTGTAGCGAATGATTTTCAACAAACTTTTTCTGTGGGATTTTTTTTCCAATCAATATTCTGTTTGTACATCTACATATTTATGTTTTTTTAGTCATCTTGATAATAAAATGAAAGTAGAATCATTGCAGTCCATTGCCATAAAGGGGAAATATAAAGGAAGAGAAGGAAAAAGAGAAGTAAAGACAAAAAAAATTGAGATGAGGAGGAGTAGTGGGAGAAGAAGAAGAAGAAGAAGAAGAAGAAGAAGAAGAAGAAGAAGNGGGGAGGACCTTATCTTCACTCACTAGCTGCAAAGGAGAACCAACGGGCATGATCAAGCATGGTGATCTTCCGATGTGAATAGGCAATCATGATACAGGTGATGGTCAGACATATGATGGCACACACGATGAATAGAAGGGTAATCTGCCAGGCGGGGCAGAGGTTAGGAGGGATGCACACTGTGTCACGACCAAAGATCGTCAGGCACTGGGAGATGAGGCCCATCGTCATCGCTCCTGAAATCATAGAAGAGAATGTATTGTCAAGAATGAAGAACACTGTAGCATATATTCAATTTAATCAAACCTCATTTTATTGCCCAATGGGTAAACTCATATGAAGTTGTTAGAACATTGACCATTTGGCTAACACAAACAACATAAATTTTTGTATAGAATATAGAAATTTAGGAATCTCAGTTAGTAGACATGTTTTGGTTATAAAACTTGAAACGGGAGTGAATTGTTAATTCTTCTTCTTCTTTGTTGAAATCCTTCTTTTGCTGGCGCTGGAGAACTGCAGTGCAGAGGTGTAGGCCTAGGCAGTTTTGATTGGAGGGAATTACCGACAATTATTGTCTACATAAAAAAATGCGCTTTGAATCTTACGAAAAGGCACTTTATAATTGCAAATTATCATTATTATTAATTTATTATTATTATAAAAAATTCAAAGAATGACAGAAAATTACAGAACTTATCGTCGTATCGACGTATATGTACTGTAGTCCACATAAAAAAAAGTCATAATGAACAACTGACTAAGTAATGTATTTGCACGCTATAAAAATAATTACAGTAATGTCAGACTATTGCACTGTTCAAGTTTTCTTGAAGATTATGGAGCAACTATTGAAGCTTACATTTAGATAATAATCCTACATTATACAAGTCAGACTCATAGGCCCGTATTCTGATGTCAGGTTTAACTTAAACTAGAGTTTAAATCTGTGGTTTAAGTATGGTAAGCCAAAAGAGGCTTGAATCTCTAACAGTCAGTGTTTAATTTACCAGGAAATTTGGCACTCATAGTCATACTAGTATTAAAAACTGTCTTGGAATAAAAACTTAGTTTTCTACAATATTAGAGCATGGGAAAAGAGAGCAGTTTGCATAAGAATTATACAGTTTAAAGAAAGTTTTGGCACATTGGGCTACCCATACTTAAACCACAGATTTAAACTCTAGTTTAAGTTAAACCTGACATCAGAATGAGAATACGGGCCCTGACTAGGAATAGATCTGAGAATTCAACAAGTGACGACAACACCAATAGATGGGACTATAGACATAGTAAAGTGAAACTCTATCAACATAACTTACCAGATCCATGGGAAACCACCCATACTGGATTAAATACACTTGTTAATGCAAATACATCTGCAGTGAAAAATAGAAGTCCTGTTGCTATCATAATCTTCTCCATCGCATTGAATTTAACCAGTTTTATACGACTACGGCGCCATCAAGAAAGACTTGGCAAGTGTCTCGTTATTCGGATATCCGACAATTCGGCGCGCGCCTGCGCCTATTATCGATTGTATTTGTTGTATTGGTTGGAAGGGGGGGGGGTATATGAGGGGCGGTACGTGGGTAGCTGAGGTTGAAGTTGAAGGAGCGGCTCATTCCCGGGCTTCTGGTATTTATGACATAATAATCTATGTATATAACTTGGGTGTAGGCTGTGTCCAACTCTATTTTGCTGTAAAATTATGTTTGGTTACCATGGAAACCAGATCGATGCAAGAAGCACTGATATGCCACTACATAGCAAGTGCGTACTGTGG
>BQKZ01000741.1:125833-152622 GCA_036244855.1 Temnopleurus reevesii
GGGGGGGGGTGGACGAGGAGGAGGAGGAGGAAGAAGACGAGAAGAAGGAGACGAAGATTTTTTTTTAATTTCACCTAGTACATGTTTCTGTTGTTTACCATCTTGTTTTATTTTTCTTCATGATTTTGATTTATTTTCTTTATTTGGATGACTAATGTGTTTACATTGCTTACGTGTTATACCTGTACCTACAGCTGAATAATGTACATACAATTCATGTTACTCTGAATTTCCATTGGTATATTGACTTGTGACGTACGGGACATTCAGAGACTTTAAAGTTGCATAACTTTAGAAATAGAGACACAGCAGGAAATCTTTTCTCAGAGTTTAATACTAGTTGTGACCTCTTCAAGCAATCAAAATATCTTTTTCATTGAACCGCAATAACATTGTTATTTTTCGATAAATATGCGTTGTGACATACGGGACCAGAGAAAAACAGGGTTTTCCAAAATAAAGTTTGTCATCAAAACTCTCTGAATTGGAGTGCATTAGAATTGTCTAATTGTTATGATTTTATGGAGTATCAAGTTAAGTATTTATCAGCATAAATCAAATAAGAAAATTAATTGTCATTATTATGCAATCCCCTATTGTAAACAACCGCATCGTGACGTACGGGACATGTGACGTACGGGACATTTGTCCCTGTGTAAAACGAATGGGGAAAATGAAGTTTGACCAAATTCTACAATAAACTGGATGTAAACCAAACACATCGAAGTTTCACATCATTTCTTTTAGTTGATAACATTTCTTTTCATATTTTAGAACGAAACAAATTTTCACAGCAATTTTTTACTTTTTATTGATATAATTAGCATTTTTTAAATTAATTAACCTATGTGAACTTTTTGAAAAATTTATCAATATATTGCATGATTATGGAATTTTTCCAAAAATGTAGACCTGTAGTACAGAAATTTCTTATCTTAACACAATAATTGTATTTTATTAATCCATAGAATATTATATGATATTTTCTATATATTATCTATTATCATATTTCTGGATATATACACATGTATATGTGTATATCTTTTTATATCAATTCACAAGAAATAAAGTAATATATTAAGAAATTTGTTTTGAGTCAAAGACTTCATAAGTAAATGATTTTTAATTCAGATAGGTTATGAATTTCATAAGTTTGCATGTCATTCAATTGTCAATTGTTGACTAAACCACAGAAAAGGGTATATTTAAGCGAAATATTGATTCACTCATTAAGTCCAATAATTAAAAAATAATCAAAAGGAATATGAAAACATAAACAAACAGCTAAATACTTCCATTGGATCATTTTGCCAAATATGAGGAATATCTGTATCAAATTTCATGTGAAAATATTAAAATTTAGAAAAGTTATACATAGATTTAAATGATTGCAATTTTGCCATACATAATACACAGGATGTCCCGTACATGTACGTCACGCAATTGTCCCGTACATCACAAATCTTAATTAACTCATATAATTAAAAATTGCATTTCATATTTCTTTCCAAGTGCGTTTTCCAATGAGTATGAAACTAAATTAGAACTTTGAAAAGTGTGAAGCAATATCTCTTTCCTTTTCCTAATTAAAACATTAAAAAAACATGTTCAAAATCGTGACGTACGGGACATTACTGTTTGGACGGACCGTAATTAGCATAATTAATTAATTGTCAAAACCAAAACTTTTTCTAAAACTTTTGTCTCTATTAGTACTACATGTCCTCACAAAAAGATATGCAAATATGTAATTTGATTTATCTGCAGAACAAGAAATGTAATGTCCCGTACGTCAAGCTAATTAATTATTAATGAGAATCATGACCTTGACATTCGTTATCGGTACATTTTCAGGAGAAAATAAATACTGGACAATAAACTTCAGGGTATTAGCTTTAAAACAATGTATAATATGTCACATTTAGATTAGCATGAAATTTTGGCTGTAGAGGGGACATTAGCTTGGACCTGCCCTTTACATGTATATAGTTTTTATTGAAGGTAGATAATTTTCATCTTCGTTTTCTTGAAGACATTCTCAAGTTGGATGCACAATAGGTACATACTGTATAAATTACAAAACACTTTTCCATGTTAGGAGGAAAAACATGCTCTGAACAATGGCAAGTACATGTATTTCCTCTCAGCTCTCCTCCCCCCCCCCAAAAAAAAAGAACAACAACCCAAACATCCCTGACAGCTGGTGTAATGTAAAAAAAAGATTATACAGTTAACTTTTTATCATCAAGCATCTAGAATGTTCATTATGTTTTACAATGGGCATTGAACAATCTTATTGGCTACTGTGCACTGTCTGTACATGTACATGTATATCTACAAAATGTAGGTGCATTGTACATCCAGAGTGTATATGTACACAATGTAGGCCTACAATGTGCATGTTAGATTTTTCTGGTAGATGTACATGTACAGTACATGTAAAAATATGACGCAACTGCGTTGTGTTGACTTATTAAAAAATGCAGTGAGTAAAATGTAGAATGCAAGTGAAGACATAGTCCTCTAATAATGGGGTTTAACCCTCAAATAAGAAAGATTTGATTATTTGAGGGTTAAACCCCATTATTAGAGGACTGTACATGTACATGTATCTTCACTTGCGTTCTACATTTAACTCATTTCAATTTTACATAGATGTACTGTACAAAGGATCAAACCTCAGAATAACATGTGTGATGCAGTAATTTTGTATTTAATCCCATTGAATTTAATGGTGATAAAAGCTAGTATTTTAGCATCCATAGATTTTAATGAATTTACTGAATTTTAGACCTTTTCACACTTTAGCGAGATGTTATTTTCATGGTTTAAAAGATTTTTGTACTCTAGTTTATGGGCATTCTAATGATTTAAATTTTTAAAAATTCATGGTTGCGAAATACACAAAAATAAAACCCTACAGAAAATTCCACCTTTTACAGTTATCAAAGAATTACAACCTGTATCATAGGCCTACATGTACATGTGCAATGCACATTGTAAGTTGAGTTCCAGGAAGGTGCCCTATACTACATGTTCATCTATGTAAAAAAAAAAACATGAATTTGTCAAGAATCACTCACAACGTAATAGTGAAACCCCATTTCAAAACCTCACAGGTGTACATGTACAGTATGGACAGAAATAAGTTTACAGTTTCCCACAGTGTTCCACCAAGGCCTATGTAAAACGAATGCATTTTAGTGGGACATGGTGAGACACTGTTAAAACTTATCTTGATGAATAGTGTACAAAAAAATGTGCATAATTATTTTCAGGAATCACTCTGATTCACAACCTATAAAGTGAAACCCAATTTCAAATCCTCACAGTATACATGGAAATCTGCCTGTAGAAAAAGAAATCCCATGAAAGCATTGACCTCTGCCAGGGTTGGATGAGTCATTATTCTCAGTTTTGCCCTGGGAGTGATACCAATTTCACCTGTAGATCCTCTTGTGGTTGCTCACTGGTTGGAAAGTGGATTTCAATTTCAAGTTGCTGTTCCATTTTCTCGGTATCTGCATTTTTTTAAAGAGGAATTTACTATTTTCCGATGTTACAGCAGGGACTAATTTTACTTTCAAAATTTGATTCTAGTATTTGATGTTGAGGAAACAGTGTTAATATTTTTCTGTACAGTTCTACATACATGAGAACAAAAAAAATTATTGTGTACCAATCATTGCGGAAAGGCAAAGCAAATTGCGATGGGACATCAGGAAAATTATTCCCTGTACATGTACAAGTTACCACACATTAATTTACATTATCTCAAAATATCATATTTGGGGAATTAGGTTGTCTTGTTCATGGAGACTCTATGGAGTGTTTTGAAAATGGAGTGGTTATGGTTTATTAAAGGGGAACTCCCCAGATATTGCTGTGCTGTTTTTGGATGAAAAAGAAATACAGTCAAACCTGTCTACAGTGGCCACCCAAAGGGAAAAAGAAAAGTGGCCACTGTAGCCAGGTGGCCTCTATAAACAGGTTCTATAGCATGCATTTTCACCTGGAGGGAATCAATTCAAGTGGCCACTATATAGACATGTGGTCACTATACACAGTGGCCACTATAGGCAAGTTTGACTGTACATGTGTAGATGAACAAAGTGAAAAGTGGTGTGGCTGTGATTTAAAAGGAACTTCCCCCAGACATTGCTGTGCTGTTTTTGGATGAAATAGAATTGATGAACAAACTGAAAAGTTGAGCGAAATCAGACAATCCGTTTATCAATTTTCAAAGTTTTCATTTCCACCAAATAATTTTAAAGTCTAAATGGGCATTGTTGAGTAACTTTAGAACGTGTTCATGCAATTTTTAATGGCATCGTGGATAGCTCCCCATGTAAGTACTGTACATGTATTTTGTGCGCAACATTTCACATGGTCCTCTTTTTCAAGAAAAGAAGACAAATTGAAGAAAGTTTAGCCACATCACTCCTGCTAGCATTTAAGAAAGAATACAATACAATACAATACAAAAAGTTCTTATATAGCGCCTTTTCAAAATATATGGTACAAAGCGCTTAAAACAAAATACAATATAGAAGATAACATACCTGATTTAAATACCTCATTTGAAATGTACATTTTTAAAATGAATTCATGTACAAAGGGAATGGGGAGTTCTCCATGTTGCCATCACAGAGTATGCCAAGGTTGCCAACTCAAGGAGGCCCATCACAGACGGAGAGGAAAATTTTGAAAACCATAACGTCTTCAGGAACAGATCATCCGATTTTGCTCAAATTTTCATAGTTTATTCATCTTCCTTTCATTCATAAATGACAGCACAGTATCAAAATCTGGGTTAAGTTCCTTTTCTTAATACACACTTTCATATTGTACATGTATGTTTGCACTTATTTTCTGAAAAACATATACATGTATTTTTTTATGGGGAAGAGGCTGCAGCCCTCATAGCCCAGAAGGCTGCATGATTTGTGGTAAATGTACACTTTGTACATGTCCAGTGTAGTTAAAAATATTTTTACAGCAAGCATACAAATTTTAAATCGGCGAGAAGGCCTACATATGTTATAAACACACATACATGGACATCATATTGTAACTATACAACAGGCCTATTGCCAAACCAGCATACATGTACAGGCTGTATGTACATGAAGATTGGCAAAAGAGCAGTAAATTAAATTGTAACATGTCTTTGTAGAACATACATGTATGTACAAAATTTGTTTAAAGATTCATGCAACAGTTGACTTGAATGTACATGTACTTGTACACTGTACATGTAGCTGGGAAGTGTACTCAGCAATCACTCTGTCAAAATTCAGGAAAATGAGTCACAAATTAGGGTCAATTGTGTTACTGAATCACGGATGTCACTTTTGATAAGGGCATCGATCTGGAAATCAGTGCTTTTGATCAATGCACTGTGTGCAATTTTGTGCTGGTACAAGATCAATCTTCTTATATTCTTTTTCTTATCATGATTATTTTTTTAAATATATGTTTGAGCAGAATGGTTGGTAATGTTCTGCTTTTACTGTACACATGTTTCATAGTCCTTAAAACCCATCTACATGTACATGTATTTAGGGATACCTTTGAGTAGATTTAAGTTGTTATTTTACATATACTATACTACTATTGTTTAATGTTATTATGATTGCTTGTTATGCGCAGTTGAGTATATTCCTTTAGAAATTGCGCAATATAAATGTACAATTATTATTATTATTATTATTATGTATGATGGAAACAAAATTACACATATTTTTAGATTACATGTCCATGCATGACTACACTTTACACACCTCATTTTATAACCACATTGTTGTTTCTGCGTGTGTACTGTAAAACCATGGATTCATAAACAATGGTTAAATGGAATTAATCAAGTCTCTGTAAACAGGGATTCATTTAAATTTAGAAGGGAATTTCCCCTTGATATTTATGTGAGCTGTTAGTGAATAAATAAAAAATAAGATGAAGAAACTGAAAACCAAACTGCATTGGATAATCCATTTTGTCATTTCCACCACTAATGGGATTTCTTGAGTTGGCACCTGTGGTATTTATATTTGTACATTCTGTGATGGCATCATGGAGAACTCCCCAATGATTTTGTTGCAGATGGCCAAATTACAAAATTATACTCTGCATTTCAGATTTTCCTGTATTACAAGAAGAGTAGACAAAACTGTTTTTTTTTCATTTGAACATGTACATATTAGCTAATTTGGCCATATTCTGCAAGCCTTGATAAAGGAAGAGGGTGGTTCCTCCTTTTACAATGTAATACGGTAAGTGTATCTAGAAAGTTCTCCATGATGCCATATAACAGATTATGCCAAAGTGTCAACTCAAGGATACCCACCACAGGTATAACATTTTGCAAATTCATATTCAGAGAAACATATTATCTGATTTTTCTCAATTTCCATGGTTGTTCATCTTCTTTTCTTAATATGTGCATATAGGCCTACATGTATTGTACTGAGAAAAAAATAGTTCTACATATATATCTGGAGATTTATCTTTACAAATCTGGCTTTTTGATTACTGAGGGATTTATTTTTCATCAAGATATCAGGGGAAAATCACCAGCCCTTGAATGTGAAATTGCAAAGAGATACAATAAATTAACAGCCCACATTGTACATGATGTACATGTGTGTGTACTGTAGAGAAGGATGTGCCAAAGAACAACTCAAGTTGAAGAGCTTCCTACAAAATTGTATTTCCAGTTATTCTGGAGAGGAGAGCATTTTCTCATCATCGATAAATTGTGCCTTTGTCCACTTTCAATAAAAATATTTACGTTCAGGTCTCTGTTTGTCTAAAAAAATTGTTTGCATTGGGACTACAGTGTACATGTATGACTCATTTGTGGTTTGAAACTTTGATGTTCAGGCCAATTGTTGACAGATCTATGCGTTTGTTGTTCTGCCCTGATTATTGAAATCTAAGGCAAATTCTCATTTCACACCTTCCTCAATATTGACCACTCTTGCCTACATGTATCTTAGGGGGTTTAGTTCAAAATCAATTGCAAATCAATCGCAACTTTGCAAAATGTAACGCGCATTTTCGTTCATGCACAGCATGCGCATTTAACAAGACGCGCATGAAACGATGATTTTGATTGGCACGTTGCGATCAATTGCAACTTTTGAGCAACACCCCCTTAGTATTATTATGAATACATCCAAGTTGTCAGATAAGGGGAACTTCACCCACGCATTGATGTGCTCTTGTGAATAGAGAAAAACACAATGATTAAACGGAAAATTTGAGCACAATCTGATAATCCATTCAAAAGTAACATGAATTTACAAAGTTATTTCCCCTCATTATATGGACATATTAATTCTGCATGTACTGATGTATTTTGGGATGAATCTTGTTGATTCCTTGTGAAATTTGGGGTACAAAATTAATGGTGTGTTCTCCATGTTGGCAGCCATTTTGTGCCTGTAGGTTGTCAATTGAAGGAGTCTATGAGTGTTGGAAATAAAAAAATTGAAAATTCATAACTTTGTAATGGATTTTTGGATTTTGTTCAAATTTTGACAGTATGATAATTGTATTTTTCTCCATCCTTTGAGAGTATGGGTGAAGTTCCTCTTTAAGTTATTTTACATTTTAATAGTACAATTCTGTCATTGTATCCGTACATTTTTCTGTGTCAGTTAGGCCTAAACATGTATGTACATGTACATGTACCGGTACATGTATGAATCGTGAATTCATGTCTGTATTGTATTGGATTCAAAGAAATTCTGTAAAAGTTTGTCAATGAGATGAAACCATTTGATACTATCTATCATGAGGAATTTCTAGTACACTTTATGTGTACATGTAAAAAGGATCATCATCTACATGTTCAGTACATGCAGGACAGCTTTGCAACACATTGCAAGCCTTGAATTTCGTTGATTTTAGGGCAAGGCCATTTTTATCTAGGGCACATTTTTATACTACTGCATGAATGGGGAAAAGAAAAAAGGGGCACCTAAATCTCCAAGGCAAATGAGCCTTTTTGTGGAGGGCATCAAGGCCAGAGTATAGGGCATCCAAGGCCATGGCCTCCATGGCCCTTGATTAATTTAAGCCCTGCATTGCAAGTGCATAATTGCATGTACAGTTTCATAGTGTATGCTACCAATGTCATGGCCATCTGATTATGCTCTACATGTATGTGATGTACCGCACAGTACATGTACATGTACATGTACATGGATGAATATGTAGACTTGAGAAAAGGCATAGCACACTTACAACTGTATGCAGTGTAAAAAAAGACACTATCACTGTACTGTACATGTAATATGATTTGCAATGAAAGGTCCTACATTGTAGCATGAAATTAAAACTTACGGATAAAGAGATTTCTTCCTATTTTTCATATTTTGGATATCCTTCAGCAATCCTGACTTTTTTTTTCTCAATCATAATCATATACATGTAGGTCTGTTGTTAGATGTTCTGTACAAGTGTGCATGTATTTGAATTATGAAACAGCTGAGCAAAAGTTAGGATAACATGAAGGCAATTAGAAAATATACTCTTTCATTCACTTGTAATGAAACTACATGTACATTGTATGTAAAACCTCATTTATATGAAAATACACCTCATGCATAATAATAATAATGATAACAACATTTTGTATAGTGCATTAATATGAAGTGTTTCTTAGCGCTCTGTTGCTTACCCAGCTACATATGTAGCATGGCTACCATTTGCACCTCACCGCATTCAAGCAATTTCTTCCTACCGATACCCATTTACCTCACCTAGGTTGAGTGCAGCACAATGTGGATAAATTTATTGCTGAATTAAATTAACAACATTGGTGGGATTCAAATCTACGACCCTTGGGTTGAGTCAGAACCACTACACTACAACGTCTCCATAGCTTATGGTTTATAGCTTTTCTGTTTACACATTTTACGTAAATTATGTAAAATGTATCCATTTCAAGTGACTGTACATTATATTTTTTCTTTGCTTTCAGGTGACGCGGGAAGAGGGCGTCTTTCCCTCAAGTTACGCATTCACACCAGCACACCAAACCTTGTAGAGATGCAACCTGAACAAAACAATGGCCCAAATCAAGAAAGAGAACAGTTGTAAGTTTCCACTTTACATAAATTACGAATCAGGAGTATACTTTAATTCATCTGGATTTTATGATGTGGTACTAGTATAAATCTAGATGCTAGTGTTATAATTCCTCTATTGGTGGAAATTAGAAACTGCTCTGAAGTTTTTTCTTGGCTTTTTGTGATCATGCAAATCATTAGAATCAATAATTCCAACTTGAATTCATTCTAAAATAGTTTTTATTTAATAGTGATGTGGGATGAAGGAGATGATTTAAATAAATTCTGCAGTAACGTTGTTGACATTAATACAGTCCTTTCGAAAAGAGGACTGTTTTGAATGTATCCCCTCCATTTGTGTTCAGGAGAGTGATGAAGGGAGTACATGTAGTTGTCAAGTAAATGAGGTTCACTCATGTGTGAAGTGTGAGAAATTACTAGTTTATAGCATTGATACTATGGTTTGAGAATGTAGCATGTATTTGTTCTGAGCGCTCTCTCATGTCTATAAACACATAAATGCTGCAATTGTGACTAGAAATTACCAAGCAGAACAACAATTCTTTTTTTTTGTGGGGGGGGGGGGGTACATGTATGAGGCCTCTTTTCATTTTTACTTTCCATCTTATCTGACTTTTAGTTTCAATCATTATCGGTCTTTTTAAAACAGGACACTCCTGTTTTCCAATGTCACTGATTTGTGGTAGTTCAGAGAATATTATTGGAAAAATGCATGTAATATTGACAATAAAACAATGAGGTAAAAATACTCTGGAATGGATTATTCATTACAAGAACATTATAATGCTTGGATTTCTGTCCTATTGGATCATGTTTTTCAACATTATTGCTGCTCATGTACATTGTAATATAAATCAAGCTCATAATATACAATCTGAAAAGTAAAACAAGTATTAGGATATGTTTTATGAGTTTACATCCATATTAAATTTGAAATGTCAAATTTCATATCATTGACAGAAATTCCATGAGGTCAAGAAGTATGGAATCCATTGGCAAGCTCAGCATCTCACCTGATGAGGTAAGATTTTAGATGCCATTATTTTAATTTGTAAAATTTTTAACATCTTTGCAAAATATAACAGAATTACATGTATGTGGGTTTTTTGCCCCTTAATTTGGGTGTATAATGTACTGTAAAATTGGCCTACCTTCTGCTGACTACAACCCACTTTATCGTAATTACTGAAAGCGTGTTGTTAAGGAGTACAGGTTCAATGGACAGAGAATTGTTTGAAATACACTGTGAGAGTAAATGTATAATTATGTACACAACATACATGTAACTCTTCCTAATATAGTTAAGCAACAAATTTATATTTGACTTTTATAAAAGTGATTTTAATCTAAAGATTTGATTAACTTAATATGATATATTTTTTAAATGGCATATGTATTCTATGGTGATTACATTGTATTTGACTAAGAGAAGTTGATTTCTCAATGCAGTGTTAATTTGATTGTACACATTATAGTTCACTCTCCATCTACAAGACAGTAATGAACATGTAGGATGGAAAAACTATTTTCATTTGGCAATAATGTAATCAAATATTCATTCATAGATGAGCGATTGATTATAAAAGTAGTTTCATTTACAGTGCAAGTGGGCTGGGAAAACTATTAGTAATTCTACTCAGGGTTCGCTGATAGAAATGCTATAATCATTATGTTGAGTTGGGATTCGGAAGGGCATACATTTTAATCTTTTATAGGGGGGGGGGGGGGGGGGGGGGGGTTGTGTGTAAATAAATTATAGCAATGGGAAAATCAACTTGCATTTCACATAGCACTGCAAAGTTCTGTGTTCATTTATTAAGATACAAACATCAATTTTATCATTTGATCAGGGATTTCTATTAAACTGCAAATGAGTGTGAATTATTGAGAACGCAATTTCAGATCCCTGAATGCATTGGCTTCATGGATTTGTGTTACTTGATTTCTAGGTATCCTTCCATAGTATGCTATGGCTTGAATTCCCGGTGAATGCCCTTTTCTGATTTGCTGCATGTCCATCGGCCATCGAGATTTGTAGGGCCCTTTTCTTTTTTTCATTCATACTGTAATATAGAAAATTAGAAATTGACACAAAAAAGTTTTTGTAAAGTGGCCTTTTCCATCAAATGTGAGATTCTCAGCATGGCAAGGCACTTTTAGATTCCTAAGTGCTGATGATATGTCCATTGACCCAAACACTTGTTCCAAGTGTCAAAATAAGGTCACATATGATTCAGTTCCTATCGACACTTCATCAATTTGCGCTTTCAAAGAAACTACATGCCTTCTCCCACCATCCCTTCCCCCAAAACGCCATCTTAGAATTGAAGTGAAGATTCGCTCGATGAATCATTCATGCCCTCCAATGATACGTTGCCGAACCTCTGATTGAGCAATGCCCATATGCATTCAACTCGACTTATTCATTGGCTCTGAGGCCCAGAGGCTATTCAGTATTGCAAACAGGGTCACCTCCATCTAACTCATACCCTGCCATGTTTCCATTAGCCATTTATCATGGTGATGCTGAGTGTGTGATGACATACATGTAGGAATTTCCTATCACTTTTTGTATCAAGACGTTGGAACTGAATTTTTATTTAATGTTTACTGTAAAAGCTGAAATCTTTGCTGGAGTTCTATTTTTGCTAATTTTGTGATTATGGATTTATTAAACCTTCCGCTCATAATATTGCCTGTAGACTTGTGTACAATAATCTTTCAAAACGTGAAAATAACCCACTAGTAATACATGTATATAAATATATTTTAAATTCAGTGAATTCCCCAAAATTTATGTACAGTAGCCTGAAATACATATTATGTATTGGCTTACATGATGTAAACCAATTAATTAATTTTCAATCTCCCATCTGTGATTTCAGTCCTACGAATCGTACAGTCAGCTTAAAAGTACAAAAATTGAAAATGCTTTGAGCTTCGTACATTCATCCAGCGATATCTTTTATTGAAATGTCATAGCATTCAGGAATCTTACAAATTTTATTTTACAGATATGTACAGTATGTTCATTTTGTTTCTGAAAATATCAATTCCAACGAGTGATATCACCATCAATCTGGCGTTCTGATGTGGCTACAGGAACATGTACGAAAAAGAACATGAAAAAATGATAATATGAGATAATTCTAAGAAATAACAATATTTTGAGAAATTCAGGATTTGTCCTCATAAAATAAAGTAAGTAAAAAAAAAGAGCTTGAGATTTCGATCCCAGCAGAATCTTCACCATTAGCAAACTTACAAGGAAATGAAGTGAACACTCAAGTAAAAAAAAACAGAAAGAGAAGGCTGTAACTTGAAATGCATAAGGATACGTTTATTCTTGGAAATTGCAAGTATTCTAAGAAATTCAGGATTTGTCCTCAAAAAAAAAGGAAAAAAGAGGAAGGCTGCAAGTTGAAATGCATCTTCAATCCCAATTGCGCAACATGAATTCATTCACCTTGTTCCTTTTGGTCAATGCCGACTACAGTCATGCATCTCACGTTAGCAGAAAATCAAACGAGTTTCCAATTGCCTCCGAGCCATCTGTGTACGGTATGTGTGCGTATGTGTGTGTGTGTGAGAGAGAGAGAGGGAGAGACGATGGATGCCTGTGCGAGGACGGTCATGTGTGCATTCACGGAACGCTGTGCACCGATGCCCCTTCCCCTCGATAACTAATTGTGGGTGGAGGTTGACTGAGGGAACTCATTTCGCTGACGGGCTAATAACAACATTCTATCAGGTTTAATGTGTTGGTGGGCTGTTGCATTTGGGTTATTGGGCATATCACTTTAAAGGGAGCTAGTAGAACATGATGGTGATTGAGGACAGAAAGGAAATACATGTAAATATTCATAAAATACATGGCAGATGTATGTCAAAAATGATAATGGATGCTGTGTACTGCTTGATTGTCTAATGTAGGTTTATTTGATTGCATAAGGTACAGAACTAATTGTACAATTAACATATTATAGGGGAAACAATGGGGGACTTAATTGGATGACATACTAATTAAATGGTATATAACAATTTAATCAATTAGCTACACTTAATGCATGTACATGGCTGTTACTGAATCAAGCTATTCAGTTGATGATTTTTGGTCAACATATGTTTGAGTGTGTTGGAACTTTCTAGAATTATTCCCTAGCCTATTTGGATCATTTGACCTCAGAACATTGCGTACTGAATTCATAAATACACATGTTAAAATGCATGGCACTTTTGTCAAATAATTCATGAAAAATCTTCCAAAGTAAAACAAAAGGATATTTTGAGGCGCAAATATTCATGCATGAATGAAGTGTCTTTAAAACCAAAAGCAACAACAGCAACATGATAAAATTTAGCCTTTCAATTTGCCCATGAATATGGCGATGTTGTACATGTAGGCTTACATGAAATGAGGAATTGCATTTCAGAAAGAAAATAGAATTTTAAGACTTCATTGAATTTGATGTGACTGATTTAATTCCTAGTTTGCCTAATGTGCAATATAGCCTGATTATAACCTGATTTTGTACTCAAAATCATTCCTCAATTCCATGTAAATGGTTTTCCTTCCTTCCGTGCTTGCATCAAGTACCTTGTGTGTTGCCGTTTCCTTTTCACAGAAACCCACAAGGCCGCCCTAGGTCGCTGCGTTGGGAATCCCCATCAAGGCATATATTACCAACCTACCCTTGGGATGTTGATTGCTATTATTGTTCATAGAATATATTATTTGACAATGAACTTCCTCAATTGACTTATTAAGTTTTATGACCCCATTTCACACTTTTTTTTTAAACACTGATGGTGAGGGATAACCATGCATTTATTATTTCGCAAATCATTGTAACCCAATATTCCACTTGTTTTTAATTGTTTCAGTTTCCAATTCAGTTTCAGTTTATTTTTCATTTCCAATCAAATTATCAAATATAATGGAAATCAGTTACAAATTCAAATTAAATCATGATACATAAGGTACAAAAGGATTTCACGAGGTACATATGTATTCAATAAAATAATGAGAGCATTGTTAATTAGAACAAAAAATTACAATGTGACTGAAAAAAACTGGATGGACACATAAGAGAACGGGTAGGCCTATGCGTAACTAAAAGGCTTGCACAGAGCTCAAGTAGATCGCAAATGAGCAGTTTGTTTGCTTCAAACTCCTTTATGTTTTCCTTTATAATAATTCACATCATGCTGGATAAGCAATACAAATTATATGTTTTTGACCTCATATACCCTTTAAGGAATTCAATGGTTATCTATCAAACCGTTCTAAGATATTTCATCAATGCCAAGTTTACTTTTGGATTTTTGTATCTTCAGAGCTCATAAAACTGCCCGCAACAACCCAATGCCTCAAACCCCTCTTGTAACTTTCATTATTTGACATAAATTATAGTTTGAGAGGTGCTTCTGGTCTACAGTAATCACTGGCTTTTTAAGAAAATTATGCACACCTACATGTATGGGATATATGTAAATTATGTGGTTAGTCATAGATTTTGACATGATTTAAAGCCAATGAAGTCCCCACATGCCCTTTAACTTTCACTCTCACCCAATCTAATGACCCATGAAACATGCATGATTTATACACATCTCATCATTCTTCAATCTAGAGCCTGCAAACTCTCATAAATTCTTAAGTTATTTTGCATTCTCTTGGAAAATGCTGTCTGCATACAGGCAATAAATTTATGAACCAAAATGAGATGTACACTTTTCAGTCGCACAGAATGTCGAAATTTCAGAGTGTTCCCCTGCCAATCTGAAGGTTTTTTTTTCATCGCTCACAAGATATAAAGTTCTCTGGCTGTGATATGGAGTATAATAAAAACAGAGTCATTGTACCTCCCTTTCTGAAGACACATGATTAAATTCCGAAGAGAGCTGAATGCGATATAGAGCATAGTAGGAATAGGGCATTACTTTGGCATTGTATCTCCCATTCTGAAGACAGGTTAGTTCACATCTGAAAATATTGCTCAGATTGTGCCAGAGAATAATATGAAAACAACCTTACTATTATAGGGAAGTTGTATTTCCCTTTGTAAAGACAGGCGGTCACATAAATTCTTGCTCAAGAGGTGACGAAGAGCATAGTATGAACAGGGCCTTACTTTTCCCTTGTTTCTTCCATTCTGCAGACGTATGAGTTCACATCTGATGATCTACAACAGGATGTGGTATACATGTAAAGCATATTACATGCATACTGTATATTGTATGAACACGGTTATACTTTGCCTGATGTAATTGTCTCTCCCACTCTCTCACCATATCAACTCACATCTAAGATATGCTCAGGATGGTGTTTCACCAAGATTGAAGGACAATTTGACTGACTTTAAGAGCGATATCGGTTGTGCTGAATAATTGCATGCTCGCTAATCACTTTGCACAAGAGCTGATACCAGTCATTTTTAAAGTCATTCGTAATGTCTTACCTTATTGAAACACCATCCTGGATGTGTAATACTAATGCAAAACGTAATATGAACAGGGCCTTTAATACTTATGCCTTGTTTCTCCCATTCTGCAGACGTATGAGTTCACATCTGACTGTGAAGCTCAGGATGTGATTTGAAATCATAGTAAATTGTATGAACGGGGCCCTACTTTGCCTGATGTCATTGTTCCTCCCATGCTTTCATCATTAGCTCAGGTGTTGTGATGCTGATTTAAATCATAGTATGAACAGGGCCTTAATTTCCTCAAGATTGTTTCTTCCATTATGCAGACATATGAGTTCACATCTTACAATCTAGCTCAGGATGTGACCTAAAGCATAGTACATTGTATGAACAGGGCCCTACTTTATCTCTCACATTCTCTAGTCATAACAAGTGATATTTAAAGATATAGTGCAGGATTCGTGATACAGATACACAGCATAGTATGAACAGTGCCTTCTTTTCTCCTTGTTTCTTCCATTCTGCAGACGTATGAGTTCACATCCGAAGATCTAGATGACATGGGCGAGATCGGACGAGGAGCGTTTGGCTCGGTGAACAAAATGTGGCATAAACAGAGTCAGAGAATCATGGCTGTTAAGGTAAGGATTGCATACATGTACATGTCGGAAAAGAAATTCTATTCCATACATGTACTTCTCTCTATAACCTTGTTTGCTTCTTTCATGTGGGGTATTACGATCTATATATCTACCCCTAATATTCAAGTGTAATTGACAAAGAATGTGACTACAGATATTCCAACCTCCTGGAATGTTTATGAGTAATAATAGAATTTAAAATGTGAATTAGAAGATTAAAACAAATATTATCTTGGAATTATGATAATAATGATTAGGTAATTTATGGAGTGTAGTCACTAGCATGAGCACAAAAATATTTTCTCTGATTCATTCACTGTTCAATAGATAATTTTTACATTTTCATAATATCTCTAGCAGTTTTGCACCTGTAAGGGACCTGGGAACATCATGTGTTTAATTTGCTAACAATACCAATTCAGAAAACCGATTGTGGAGTTATTCACTGTGAGTTGAAGAAAGAAGGATTTTGGACAAAGTAAACAACTTCATTCAAGCCTTCACAATAGCTTATAATGGACACAAAAGAGAGTATTCCCCCATTCATTGTATGAAGCCTGATTGACATTTCTCCACAGAATAGAGCAATGGAAATTTCTTTTGTGTGTATCTTGCTATTGTAAACGATTGTATGAAGTTGTTTACTTTGTCCAAAATCCCTTGTCCTTCTGCTCACAGTGTGTGTATTCTGATCCTACCATATGAAACTAATTTGAATATTAACTGACTCTGAAGCTGATAGTGAATACACTTCAAAATACTGCTTCAAAACTGAAACTCTTACATTTTATCTTCTGTATCTCTCCTTCTTGTCTACTAATGGGCCAACATGCTTGAAAATCATGGAGCTTTACGTTTATAGGTTTCAATAATCATGATGTTAACGATTGGAGCCCGTTTGTTACTTGGAACTGTATATCAGTATATTTTTTTAATTACTGCAGGTCCTGGTTTGATTTTGATGACAATTAAAAACACATGAGATTACTGTATTTACATCCATCTCAAAATGTATATTTGCATTTTATTTTATTCCTTTTATTAATGAATTCAAATATCATCAAAAAGGGAAATTACTCATGTTGGTTTGAAAATAAAATCACCTCAAACTAAAATGTATAATCAATCATTATTACACATCAACCCTTGTCTTGAAGGAAACCAGAGCTTGCATGATGTAGTGAACATTCACCAAAGTTTTCAGTTGCACCATGTGTCTTGTCTTGTTATTATGCTCAATACTAATGTCCATGTTTGTGTTCACATTCTGCAGAGAATACGATCAACTGTGGATGAGAAAGATCAGAAACAACTCCTCATGGAGTTTGAAAATAAAGATGCCTCAGATTGAAAATATATTATCAATATTGATACAGATTAACTCTTATCTTCATACTGTACTTGCTAATTGGTGATGTCCATGTTTGTGTTCACATTCTGCAGAGAATACGATCAACAGTGGATGAGAAAGATCAGAAACAACTCCTCATGGACTTGGACGTGGTGAAGCGAAGTGCAAAGTGTGAATTCATCATTAAATTCTTTGGTGCTCTTTTTAAAGAGGTAAGGCTCTCATCCCCACGGACAATAAGAAGATATGGAAAGCCAATTTGATACATTCTTGACAATCAGTAGTCCAGTGGCGGACTCTGTAGAGTGATTGCACCAGATTCTGCGAGGTCTAGGGGGTGTTGTTGAAGAGTTTCAACTGATCGGAAGTTCCAGTTCATTGGAACGTGCCAATCAAAATCATTGTTTCATTCATGCGTAGCTTGTTAAATGGGCATACCGTGTGCGAATGAAAATACATATGCGTTACAATTTGCGAAGTTGCAGTTGATTAGCAGTTGATTTTGAACAACATCCCCTTAGTGTTCTGTGACCAATTCCCTGTATGTCCAGATAAGGGCAGATATGCAGAGGAAGGTGCTATCAGGCCACACAGTCCTCAACTGGACTAGGCAACTAGAAGCTCATGAAATGTAGTCCCTTTTACACCATACAATTTTTTTTTTATGAAGAGCTGCCAATTATTAAGTGTTTCTCTTATTAAGGGGTGTCATGGTAAATAGTCACACGAAATGCCCCCTTGCAAACCTATGTTTGAGAGTAAATCATTATTAGTTTCTTCTTATTTTGGGGGGGGGCATACAGATCAGATATCATCTTTTCTTGTATACTTGCAAGTAATTTTTTTTACTCATATTCTAAGCAACTCAGGGAAAAGATTTGTTAAATTGAAATCTTTCACTTTCTAGCAATATCCAAATCATAAATGAATGTAATCCCCTTTGCTCCCTCTCCATCCCCTTTCCTCTTTCTCTCAATGATTGATAATGACAATGACAATGACTCCTCTCCCTTCTCTATGCAATGATGGTGACTAGTCATAATATTAATAAATAGAGCTTCTATTCTGTTGAGGAACATTGCTATTTTTCAGTATTGATTCATAGGGCATTTTCCCCTACATTTTACTGCATTTTAGATTATTCCTTTTTCCAGTTATTTCATTCATTCATTGTGTATATTTTTCTACGCAGGGGGATTGCTGGATCTGTATGGAGCTTATGGATTCCTCTCTTGATAAATTCTACAGATTTGTGCATGAGGTACAGAACACGTATATACCAGAAAACATCATGGGAAAAGTCGCTTATGCGGTAAGATTATTAGATCAAGGCCCATTTTCATGTCTCAAAGAAGATTTATTTCCTCTTGATTTTGTTTGAAATCAGAGATTCTACTATATAGGAAACTTCCTGATTTTAGGCCCTTTTCCGAGATCATGCTTGTGTGCAATGGTGAAGGCAAAACTTTCTAAACAATAAGGTGCAGTGGTGTAGTGTTTCTGACTCTTGCCTTTCAACCAGAAAGTCGTAGGTTTGAAACCCACCCATGGCTTTAATTTTGTACACCAATAAATTCATCCACATTGTTCCACACTCAACCCAGGTGATATGAATTGTTACCTGACACGAATACTTATTCCTTGAAATGCCAAGTGCGCTTATGTCTTGTTCAAGCCAGGGTAATGATAATGCAAAACGCAAAAGGCTACGTGGATATGTGTGCTCAATACATTGCATCTATTATCATTATTATTAAAAACAGACCTGCCAACCAATAATTGTATTTCTTGTTTTTTGTATCCTCCTTCGCCTTCTGAGGGGGTATTAGTATTTTCTAGATGGCTATGAATGCTGAACCTCATTGTACCATTATGCATCACACATGAAAAATGTAATTGCCCACAGGTGTTATATATACTAATGACCCTCATTAACCAGAACAAATGCATTTGGTCCACAGCAACATACGTCGCATCTGCCGAATGTTTGGCATATTTTTTGTATCTTCTATTGAATATAGTTGAATATTGAACGGTTTTCAGGTCAAGAGACTGTGGTTGCACATTGTTGTTACACTTTGAATACATACTGACATCTATTGAGTTTGGTACCCCTTATCCAAATGGAATAGACAAAGAATACAATTCTTGGTTCGTAGCCCTGTAAAAGTCCATTTTTTTTAAGTTTCTGACTGCTTCAGGAAATTTCATCATCACCCAGTGGCATATCTGTTAGGTCTACCCAAGGGAAGTCACCAAAACTTTAAAGATATGAGGTGTTTATCTACTGAGTCATAGATTCCCATGTGACATTTAGCAAAGGGACTTTTTCATGCAACATTGCGTAATGCTGTAGCATGTCCTACCACTGTAGTATTTGCTTACTTGGTTACATCATTGTATGCTGAAGTTATCTCATTTAATGAGACCACCACGAGACTGAAAACTGATCACCAAATAAACAAAGACCACAAAATATTACTCTATGCACAGTGTAGGAAATAGACAAGACAAACAAATATTCAAGGTTCTTCTGTATTTATGATTGTTAAAATATTCAATTTGTAGAGAGTTTTTACCTTTAGAAGTTTTGGTTCATAGGTCATGGAATATTTTCAGCTTTAATGTCTAAAGTCCAGTCTTGAGTAATTCATAAAAGAAATTAACATGTTTGGAGTAGCACAAGTAAACAATTTATGCTCCAAGTAATCATCCCCTCTTTTGCTCTAAAATTATAATAAACAAGCACTGAAGTAGAGTATGAAGCTCCTTAAATTGGCTATTTGTCAGTTACTCAGCCTTAAATGCATGAATGTATGTATTTTTTTAAATATCAAATTTTTCTATTTTTCCTTTTGTTTTACAGACAGTAAAAGCTCTTAATTACCTCAAGGAAACACTAAAAATCATCCACAGAGGTAAGTTTCCTCAGGAGACTTTGCGACTCTTCCTCTCAACATGCTCAGATCAATATATGATGATCCCAATTTCTGAGCATTTCAAGTATTATGATGGAGCAAATAATTCTGAATTGTACTGTATAATTATTTGTGTGAATTCATTCATTCCTAATTGAACTTTCTTTATTAAAAAGCCATGCGAATTTAACATATGATTATTTTAATAATGCTCATCAAATAAATTGTGAGTATACAGTGGAATTAGAATAAATGGTGCTAGTTCATCTTTATGAATCAATAAAAAAAATCCAATACAAATATAGGATGTAGAAATACCCAGTGATTGATATGTGTAGCCCATTACAACATTGACGGCAGAATACTGCTTTTTTCCCTTGGGGTCGATGTGTCATGGCCAATTGATATGGATTCAAAGAAAAAAGAAAGAATTATTTCCAGTTATCAATCCTTGCAATTGATGCTCCTGTTCTGTATAAGCCAATAATTTGGTGTGCAGACACCTTCATGACTGTGGACCTGTTCGGCATATTGGTGTGATGTTATTTTCACATTTTTGACAGTGTTTGTACACATGTGAATGTGCATTGTACAGAGTAGAAATTATTGCAAGGCCAAGACCGTGAAAATAAAACCCCTGCAAAAACTTCAGCTTATACAAGTAGTTCATGTATTATGCACTGTCCTGTGGCACAGAACAGGGTTTATTCTTTACGTTCTGTCATAAAGATTAATGTCTTAGTCAAAGATACACTTGAAAAGCATCAATCATAACAGTGAGGACATGAATTATGTATAAATCAGTGTGATGAATCGCTCTGATGAAAACATTATACATGTCTAGTATTATTCCATGCCTGCACTTTCAACAAGCATGTTAGGCTACAGTAAATAGTGTTAATGTTTGTTAATAAACCATTTTTATGCATCTTTTTATATATATATTTTTTGGTTTGTAATTTTCTTTTTTGTTGCAGATGTGAAACCTTCAAATATCTTGCTAGACAGAGGAGGCAATATCAAACTCTGTGACTTTGGTATTAGTGGTCAGCTAGTAGACTCAATAGCTAGGACAATGGATGCAGGCTGTAAACCATACATGGCGGTGAGTATGTGGGACTATTACCAAATATTTTAGAAGGGATAGTGGAAATTCTTAGGGTGGTGGAGGGTTGTAAAGCTTCCAAATATTTTGCTAGGCAGAGGAGGCAATATCAAACTTTGTGACTTTGGTATTAGTGGTCAGCTGGTAGACTCAATAGCAGGAACAATGGATGCAGGCCGCTGCTGCTGCTAATGATGATGATAATGATGATAAAGATGTTGATGATGAAGATAATGATGATTGTGATGATGATGCCGATGATAGACATTTTGATGATGATGATGATGGTGATGATTATGATGATGATGATGATGATGATGATGATGATGATGGTGATGATGATGATGATGATGATGATGGTGATGATGATGATGATGATGATGATGTGATGTTGACGATGATAATTCACTTCACTGTATTCATTTTTTTTTAATTTATTTTTTTTTTTACAGCCAGAGAGAATAGACCCGTTCCAATCAAGACCGGGCTATGACATCAGATCAGATGTATGGAGTCTCGGAATCACAATGGTATGTAGAATGCCAAAATCAAATGTAGTCGAACCACAAACAACTGTTTGAAAAGGAGAAAGTTTACTTCCAGTTTGTGTGACTATTTAAAAGGCAGATTAGGTTGATATTCAGATTTTTCAGATTCAGATATTTTTCATTTTTCACTCAAATCATAACAATTACAATTTAACAAAAAACTTACATGGATATAAAAGAAAAATATTAAACTAAGACAAAATAACAAATATTAAATATTATGACATATGGTACAAATATATAAACACGTTGCATTTGAAATTATGTTGAGGAAAAACAGAGGCATCCAAAGAAAAGCTTAGCTTGTTTGGGTATGGATACCGCAAAATAACATTAAACTTAAATATGTTCTTATTTCTTTCATTTTATATAGTACAAAAATAAAATATCATGTTTATCTCATGTCTAATTGTAGGGAAAGAGTGAGGAGAAGAAGAGAGAGAGAGAGAGATATAGAGAGAGATTCTGTTTTAGGAAATTGTCATGCTTTTTTATGAGGTCTGAAATAAAAATTTAAAGTCCAAAAACAAAATTTGTCTCTAAATTGTTCCTGTTTTGGGCACGCTTACATTGTAATTCACGTGATTAGTCGTTAAGCCTTACATTATTCCCAAATTTGATGGAATTGTTATCCCTTTCAAAATTGTTTCAGAGCAATACCCATGCTGCTTATCAGTCATGCAATTTCCTGGAAACTAAAGGAAGTGCCATTTAGTGCAATCAATGGTCCTGCAATATTGGTTTGATATAATGTTGGTCAAGTTTTATGAAATGCTTGTTAAAGTTGCCACAGTCATTCTTCATCAATAATGATAATGATAATAGCAAATGCAATTTATAGAGTGCACTTGGTATTTCAAGGAATAGATATTTCTGCCATGTACCCATTCACCTCACCTGAGTTGAGTACAGTACAATGTGAATGAATTTCTTGCTGAAGGAACGCCATGGGTGGGGTTCTAACGTACAATCCTCTGGTTGAAAGGCTAGAGTCGGAACCATTACACCACAGTGCATATTGATGCCTATTGTCACACAAGACTCAAGACCCATCAGAATTCCTACTACTTTCTTTTATTACTCCACACATTCATTTCAATTAAACAATATTTGTTGTTGTTTGTCACTTTCAGTACGAGGTCGCAACAGGGCAGTTCCCGTACCCTAAATGGAACAGTGTGTTTGAACAGCTCTCACAGGTCGTCAAAGGAGACCCACCGAGGTTGAAAAACAACGACAGATGCGAGTACTCAGAGGACTTTATATTCTTTGTCAATAAATGGTAAGAAACCTGTTAGGTTATGAGATCCTAACATAGCAACACCTTGAAATTCAAATTTCCATCTTCTGATGTGTGTAGGCAGAGAAATTTTATTTTTTGTAATTTAATGGGAAGAAAGTAGCCATATTGTAAGAGCCTGCCATAGCAAAATCTAACAAATTTTAATTTTTCCCTAACCTGCACCGTGGCAGATGCAATTTATCAGAGCTCATTTTATGCCTGGCCAATAGATGGTAATAAAGCAGCAAGGTTTTGAGAGGCTGACATAGCAAATCTTTAAAATATAGAATCTTCCCTATCATGTACCATAGCAGATGTGAGTACTCAGGATGATTTTCTATTCTTTGTCAGTAAATGGTAAGAAAGCAGCCATATTATGAGAGCCAGACATGGCAACACCTAATAATTCAAATTTTCTATCATCTGTACGATGCTTGATGTGTGTAGGCAGAAGAGAACTTTTATTTTTTGTAATATAAGAAAGCTACCATGTTTGGAGAGCCTGACATTGAAAATCTTTAAAATATTGAATCTTCCCTATCATAGCATGTACCATAGCAGATGTAAGTACTCAGGATGATTTTCTATTCTTTGTCAGTAAATGGTAAGAAATCTGCTAGGTTATGAGAGCCTAACATAGCAACACCTAGAAAATTATAATTTTCCATATTCTGTACCATGCAGGCAGAAAGCTCTATATTCTTTGTTATGTTAGTAAATGGTAAGATAGCAGCCATGCTATGAGAGCCTGACATAGCAACACCTTGAAATTCAAATTTTCCATCTTCTGTACCATGCCTGATGTGTGTAGGCAGAAGACCGTTTATTTTTTGTAAGAAAGTAGCCATATTATGAATGCCTGACATAGCAAATCTTTAAAATATTGAATCTTCCCTATCATGTACCATAGCAGATGTAAGTACTCAGAGAATTTTCTATTCTTTGTCAGTAAATGGTATTAGAAAGTAGCCATATATGAGAGCCTGATATAGCAACACCTTGAAATCTACATTTTCCGTCTTCTGTACCATGGCTGATGTGTGTAGGTGTAGGACTTTATATTCTTTGTCAAAGAAAGAAGCCATATTATGAGAGCCTGACATAGCAACACTTAAAAAATTCAAATTTCCCCATCCTGCAACTCGGAAGATAGAAGATAACTTCCAGAGTCTGAATGTATGTGGCACTATCATCTTTTCCCCCCATATTGTTATTATTTAGTCGGATTCCAGTATACATGTATGTTTTGAATATATGTATGAATGTATCAGTTGAATTCCAACTTATGCAGTAATTTTGCGGCTTACAAAGTTGATTACAATATATAGATGAATATAATGATTATATTGGAGTATTCTGTAAATCAACTTAATGTTGATTTATTGTCATTAAATGGACAAATTATGTTAAATATCCATCTTCAGGGGATGAAATATAGGAGCAAGCTAACACATCTCCTTCATGCCCTAATAAATTACTTGATATCAGTATTATGACTCATTTTCCTTCTATATCAGCAATATATGTAATAATGTATCTCAGTCTGCAACACTTATATTTCTGAACATCAAACAAAAATGTGATCAGCTGCCATTGACGAATTTTAATTTTTCCTATTGAGTTTTATATGTCTTCATCTAAGAGTATTTTTTCAATGTAACTGATTTTATTATACTTACGGTCTTACGTACCCTTTTCTATACTTTCAGTCTAACGAAGGATGAGAAGTACAGGCCAAAGTACAAGAATTTATTAGTGAGTATTCTGTATTTATTGTACTCTGACCTACTGACCATGCAGTTAGTGTTTTACAAAATTGCATGAAAGGTTGTGTTAGTACACAGTTATTTGGTATGAGACTTTATTAACTGTGAGGAATTCTCTTTTTTGTGTAAAATTTCACACAGTTTCTAGTTGTAATTTTCAAATAAAATGTATCAATAATTCTCATATATTAGATTATATTTAGAATAATCTATTCAATTGTATTACAAAACAAAAAGAAATGAATACAATAGTACTTGACATGAATTGTTAGGACAGAAAAAACTGTTTCAGACTTGCAGAAAATATTATCAATCTGTATTTTCAGAGTATGAATTTCTTTTTAATGAATTTTTATTTCTCCGGCAATTCTGTCAATTGGCCAAGGTATGACAAGTTTAGTGTCACCAAATTTAAAGGGGGCGTTCCTGCAAACTTCCAATCAGTGCATGTAATAATGATTTTGATTGGACTTGTGTGTCGATCAATTGCAAGTAACTTTGTAGCAACACGCCTATGATAGACTGCCAGAGCGACTTAAAGAATGACTGGTGTCATTTCTTTGCTGGACCATAATCCAGTCCTTCTGAAAATAATTCATAACCTTTCAAATAATTTGATGAAACACTGCCTAGCCCATGTTTCTCTTATTTTACGAACTACCCGAGTCATAATAATTAAAAAGCACTACACCTGTAGTATAAATGTATAAACGATAAAAAAGTTATTTTAGAAAGGTCACATTCTGAGGGGGTTGGACGTAGATGATTATTGAATTGCCTATATTCATTTACACTTTTTATATTTTGTCTAATCTTTTTGCTTTGTCTTCCATTTCCACACAGGAATACACATTTATCAAGTCTTACGAGCATGCCAACATCGACATAGGAACCTACGTCACGGAGATCCTCCTTGCTATGAGCGGACAAAGTTGAGAATACAATGATCATTACGGAATCCAGCATGAACTTTCAATGAATTTCAAGAGAGATGCCACGATAGTATGCCAAGCGATGATAGATACTACAAGTTTTTATTTGTTTGCTGCGCAGAGATGTCTTTTGTGTGTAGGACTTGCTTGAGGAGAGGGGTTGATTCAGACATGCAATAGTCAATCTCCCTGTACATTATATGAGTTCCCATTCTGTTTTCAATTTTGCTGACAGAGATCTCTATTTGTGGGACTGGTTCTAAGATTTTGTGTCTTTGAGAGTTTGAATGAAGGGGCTTTAAATGAGCGTTTCTTCTTGTCTATTGTGGTGTTTTGTTTCTGTCTGTAAGAGTTTAACTCATGATTTTTATCGCTTATGTCTTAGGCAAGACAGTCAATTCATATCAAGCGTCGTGGTATAGTGGTTTAGACTCCTGCTTTTCGACTAGAAGGTCAGCGGTTTAAATCCCACCCATGGCATCAATTTCCTTCAGCAAGAAATTCATCCACACTTTGCTGCACTCAACCCAGGTGAAAATGGGTACCTGGCAGGCATTTGCTCCTTGGAATGCTTGAGCGCCTGAGTGGCTTGCTTGGCAGTTATAGCCAGGGTAATAATATGGTACCCAGTAGAATGTATGCATACAGTTATTGCGCTATATAAATGGACCTAATACATGTATTATTATTATTAAACACAGTTAACTCTTTGAGTGGTGG
>BQKZ01000742.1:0-24240 GCA_036244855.1 Temnopleurus reevesii
GTGTTTGGGGAACACTTTAACCCAGTTTGGCTCAAATTCTGCATCATCAGTAACAAACATTTAAACCGCTCTTTATTTGTTTGCAGCTCTTGGTCGAATCTTATTAGCTTTGCTCTTCTCCAGATTTAGTGTCTCTTCTTCTTAAAACTTTGCTATTTGAGGATTTTGTCTATACTCATTAGCATAGCAGTTTTCCTATTTGTGACCAACGACAACAAAACTCAGGAAACAGTTCCTAGAGATCATTTACCTCTTGACTGGCTGAAATAATTTGGGGTCTTAGATTAAAAAAGAAGAAAAACTTCAGAAATAGGATCTATGATATCTCTTTTACATGTTTACAAAATTCCATGTCATATAACTATGTTTTTCATGTCGAAAATGGAACAAGTGTAACATATCTTAAAAGCTGTGGAAGTGCACATCATGATTCATTTAGAACAAAATTTGAAAATTTCCTGCTTTTTGCTGGGAACTACTTTTGCCGGTCCAATTTGATTTATGTCTCTAAAAATGAACGAAAAGATGCCTAGAACAGCTTTTGCGCAAGATATTAGAATCACAATCAACTTTAAAGATCAAAATCTTTGCTCATCATTTAGTACTGAAAAGGAAATTATAAAACTGCAGATTTCTCTTTCTATCTCCTCTTTTTTCCATCTTTATCTTTCCTTATCTCATCTCGAGCCAGGGATGGATAAGGTTATCCATAAGAGCCCATAAAAGATGTGTGGGAAATACGCTATTAATGAGATATTTGTAATAGTTTAATGTCATTTATTGGCCCTTAAGTCATTATTTTCGGAGAGATGGGAAAATCTGTCTGTGTTTTCGAAAATGGGATTCTTTGACAAACAAACTATAGTTTTCTTGGCCTTATAAATACACTGTGAGCAGAAGGGACAAAGGCATGGAAAAAAGTAAACAACTTCATTCAAGCATTCACAAAAGAAAGTCCCAGATGCGACTCTTGATAAACATTTTTACACAGAATAAGAAGGATTGAAATTTCTTTTCTGTCCACCTAGCTATTTTAATACATGAAGAAAGTTGTTTACTTTGTCCAAATTCTTTGTACCATCTGCTAACAGTGAGGATGGTAACTCTTGAAATATGGTCACTACAGTTGAAAACAATAGTGACAATAGATCCCCATGATCAGCTCACCGATATCACCTCATTTAATCTGAATTCAGCGGTGCCCCTCCCAACAATCTCACATCGTTGACATCCTAATCCAACGATACCTCAGGTCAAGCAAGCCAGGATTGCATCGCGCCCCTCCGCAAGCGGCCGCTCTCCCCTGCCACCGGGGTCACACATCCTGTGCATTGAAACCCAGCACCGTTGCGCCCCGCTCAGACAAGAATCTGCCCGACCGCGGTCAACCACGGGATCGATGTCCACCTCCTTACAAGGAAAGGTGTCAGGAGATTTTGAAAGAGGATGATTCTGGCAGGATGATGGCCGTCTGTTTTGATATGTGGTGGAGTTTTCTTCAGATACATGCAACCACAAGCTGATTGAAATCTATCACAATACTGAAATGCTTCCATCTTTTCATTCACTTGCGCACCTTTTTTTCTATATGAGACCAGAATGACTGAAGAATTTAAAAGCGATTTGGTAAAGAAAATTGTAGCAAGATAAAATCAGAAACAGAGAGAAAAAGAGAGTTCAAAATGAGAGACGNTCTATAAAACTAATCTTCAACCCCTACTCCAATGTCTGATAGCTGATCTCTAATCAGTGTTGAATAACAGATTCAAACCACTAACCCACTCGTTGAGACACACAATTCAAAACCACTACACCACAATACTTCTATATCTAAAACATTAAATAGTATTTGCGTGATGTTTATTAACCATCTAATTTCCTTCTCTCTGCCCAAGTTCGTGGTCGCCTACCTCTCGACTCGCCTCTACAAAACTGATCCTATGTCTGATAGCTGATCCCTAATTTATCCTCAATAACAGATACGAACCACCAACTCGCTCATTGAAACACCAGATTCAAAACCACTACACCACAATACTTCTATATCTAAAACATTAAATAGTATCTGTGTGATGTTTATCAACCATCTAATTTTCTTCTCTCTGCCCAAGTTCGAGGTCGCCTACCTCTCGACTCGCCTCTATAAAGCTGATACTATGTCTGATAGCTGATCCCTAATTTATCCTCAATAACAGATACGAACCACCGACTCGCTCATTGAAACACCAGATTCAAAACCACTACACCACAATACTTCTATATCTAAAACATTAAATAGTATCTGTGTGATGTTTATTAACCATCTAATTTCCTTCTCTCTGCCCAAGTTCGAGGTCGCCTACCTCTCGACTCGCCTCTTTAAAACTAATCCTGAACCCCTACTCCGATGTCTGATAGCTTATATGCAAGCATCCCTGGGGCTACTATCGACGTGTTTGGGGAACACTTTAACCCAGTTTGGCTCAAATTCTGCATCATCAGTAACAAACATTTAAACCGCTCTTTATTTGTTTGCAGCTCTTGGTCCACTCTTATTAGCTTTGCTCTTCTCCAGATTTAGTGTCTCTTCTTCTTAAAACTTTGCTATTTGAGGATTTTGTCTATACTCATTAGCATAGCCGTTTTCCTATTTGTGACCAACGACAACAAACTCAGGAAAAAGTTCCTAGAGATCATTTACCTCTTGACTGGCTGAAATAATTTGGGGTCTTAGATTTTCGAAAAGAAGAAAGACTTCAGAAATTGGATCTATGAAATCTCTTTTATATGTTTACGAAATTCCATGTCATATAACTATGTTTTTCATGTTGAAAATGGAAAAAGTGTTACATAGCTTAAAAGCAGTGGAAGTGCACCTCATGATTCATTCAAAACAAAATTTGGAAAATTCTGTTTTTTGCCGGAAACTACTGTTGCCGGTCCAATTTGATTTTTGTCTCTAAAAATGAACATTTCCCAAGAGATGCCTAAAAAAGCTTCTGCGCAAGATATTAGAATCACAATCAACTTTAAAGATCAAAATCTTTGCTCATCATTTCGTACTGAAAAGGAAATTATAAAACTGCAGATTTCTCTTTCTATCTCCTCTTTTTTCCATCTTTATCTTTCCTTATCTCATCTCGAGCCAGGGATGGATAAGGTTATCCATAAGAGCCCATAAAAGATGTGTGGGAAATACGCTATTAATGA
Organism: Temnopleurus reevesii; assembly: GCA_036244855.1. Lineage (NCBI taxonomy): Eukaryota > Metazoa > Echinodermata > Echinoidea > Temnopleuroida > Temnopleuridae > Temnopleurus > Temnopleurus reevesii. The sequence goes on from BQKZ01000742.1 coordinate 3,190, forward strand.
GATATTTGTAATTGTTTAATGTCATTTATTGGCCCTTAAGTCATTATTTTCGGAGAGATAGAAAAATCTGTCTGTGTTTTTCGAAAATGGGAATTCTTTGGCAAACAAACTATAGTTTTCTTGGCCTTATATATACACTGTGAGCAGAAGGGACAAAGGCATGGAATAAAGTAAACAACTTCATTCACGCATTCCCAAAAGAAAGTCCCAGCTGCGACTCTTGTTCAACATTTTTACACTGAATAAGAAGGATTGAAATTTCTTTTCTGTCCACCTAGCTATTTTAATACATGAAGAAAGTTGTTTACTTTGTCCTATTTCTTTGTGCCATCTGCTGACAGTGAGGATGGTAACTCTTGAGATATGGTCACTACAGTTGAAAACTATAGTGACAATAGATCCCCGTGATCAGCTCACCGATATCACCTCATTTAATCTGAATTCAGCGGTGCCCCTCCCAACGATCTCACATCGTTGACATCCTAATCCGGCGATACCCCAGGTCAAGCGAGCCAGGATTGCATCGCGCCCCTCCGCAAGAGGCCGCTCTCCCCTGCCACCGGGGTCACACATCCTGTGCATTGCAAACCCAGCACCGTTGCGCCCCGCTCAGACAAGAATCTGCCCGACCGCGGTCAACCACGGGATCGATGTCCACCTCCTTACAAGGAAAGGTGTCAGGAGATTTTGAAAGAGGATGATTCTGGCAGGATGATGGCCGTCTGTTTTGATACGTGGTGGATTATTCTTCAGATACATGCAACCACAAGCTGATTGAAATCTATCAGAACACTGAAATGCTTCCATCTTTTCATTCACTTGCGCACCTTTTTTTTTCTATATGAGACCAGAATGACTGAAGAATTCGAAAGCGATTTGGTAAAGAAAATTATAGAAAGATAAAATCAGAAACAGATAAAGAGAAAAAGAGAGCTCAAAATGAGAGACAGAGAATGAAATAAATAGAAAACGAGGGGCAGAAGCATAGAGAAAGAGAGGGAGAGAAGGAGAGAGAGGGAGAGGGGGATGGGAGAGAAAGATAATGGTTTAGATAAATAGAAAGAGACTAAAGCAGGTAGAGAAAAGAAGAGCACACAGAGTTGTCCAGAAAGAGAAAAGAAGTAAAATAAAAACTAAAACCCAAAAATTTGAATAAACAAATAGGTGTTCAAACATAGAGAAGTGCACGATAGAATGAAGAATGGAAGAAGGATAAGAAAGGAGAATGAAGAGGATCTAAGAAAGAAGAAAGCAGCTCCTTGCAAATGATCAAAACCAAAACGAAAATAGACATGGCCATCAAACAGCCAAGTCTAAATGAAGTCAAAGGATTAACCACCTAGCGAATCGGACAGACGTCTAATTAAGACACATTCCTACCACTCCACCCTGGGACGCTACGCAGAGATCGACAACCCAGCGTCCGGGGAAGATCGAGTTCGACTCTGCGGCTTAAGCACAGATCAAAGGAACTCCCTAAGTGGCGTTTACGTTTCTGTCGACGACAGCATTTAATAACGGCAAGAGTCACGAAGTTGTCGTTCTTTACTCAAGTCAGGTGGATAAGTTGAACTGCATTGGGTTTCGAGGAAACGTTCGGGAAGGGGTTTTCGTTGCAGTTTTATGTTTGTGCAAGCGGAGTCGCAGACATTTGTCTCCATGTAAATTGGATGGCATAACATGCAAAGACAGCAAAGTGACAGGTACTGTTAGTTCAATGAAAGAGAAGGGAAATGATTGAGAAAAAACTGTGAGTTCCAACCGATGGAAAGCTTTGCTGTATTTGATCAGACCTCCAAACCTCATAGACAGGAAAAGAGAGAAAAAAGACAGTTTCCTTGAGAGTGTGTAGAATAATTATCAGAAAAATCTGAAAATTCTATGAAAAAAATAATCTTGGATAATAAAAAAAAATCATATTCTTCATAAAAGTCACTGCCCGTTTAATGAACTTTTATGAGTCAAACTCTTGCAATGTTTGTCGAAACTCTTCATTTCATCAAATAAGGAAATATTTCGATTGACATCCAATTTTTTTTGACAAAAAAGTTATTACAATTTTAGAATAGACTTTGGCATTGCAATTGTTTTGGTTGGTGTAGCAAATTGTAGAGTTTCATTAAACAAGTTAGTCACAAAAAACAAATAGAAATCTCAGAATATCATTTTATTGAGTGATTCATATACGAATATATGAAATCAAAATACACATATTTGCAAATATTCTCTTGTGCAGTGCTTCAATGCTAAAATGACCGCTTTAATAGGATTTCAAAGCTTTACACATTCATTCAGATTTCTTGGTTGGTGAATTGTGCGATAGGAATATACAAAATTAGTGTATTTTGACTGTTCAGCAAATAATGAATGGTATGAAAACATCAGCATTTAAATTACATGTCAAAGGTCACTCACCAAGAACCCTGAGATAGGCGGAATCCTCGATGGAGCCCCTTCCGCTCATCGCCGAACAGACATAGTATCCTTCGTTTTCTCGCGTCACCGAAAACAGATGGAGCCTGCCATCGTTGGTGACCTCGTAATTCTCCGTACTTTCACCGGGAAACATCAGAGGCTGTCGAAAAGATGAACAAATTTTAAAAGCTTTAAACATATATAATATCTACCGCTCAATATACCTTGAAATATAAAATACATTTTTATCTAAACAGTTTCACAAGATTGATTTTCATAGAATGTTTAAGAGCCTTTATTTTTAAGTACATATATGCAACATTTATTTTTCCAGACTTTCACTAAGTTGCGTTGTAATTCATCATCTACAAGTTTGTAAATTTGTTTCATTCAAAGATTGACGTGTTGTATTTTTATTATGACAGACAGAGTGTCGTAGAAAGAAATTGATTACTTCTCAATGACATCTATGAAAAAATACATTGCCTCAAACAAAATATTTCATATTGATTTACAACATTCCCTGAAAATGCTCTCACTTTCTCAGATTATAAAAAGGACATTAAATCTTGGTTTAAAATCACTTCTATAAGATGAAACAGACTCTATCTAAGTTGACACATTCACTGTCACAAATGGAAAGCAGAAAAGTGCATGAAGAAGGAAATTTTTTTTTAAACTATCACACATTTATAAAAAATCTCCTCCGTGTAATTCACTTTACACGTCCTACTCTGCTTTCACAACTGTATCGTTTTTAACACTATGCAAGAACAAAAAACGGGTGTCACAAATATCCGTCAGATTTCTATAACTCGCTAGAAATTGTTGAAGATGATTCAAAAGATATTTAAGAGAAATAAAGCCAATTCTTTCAATCACCTGCTCCAATCGAAATCAATAATATTGTATTTGTCATTTGCTTTTCAATAACTTGTCACCATTTTTATTTATTATCATGAAAATCATATATAAAGTGAGAAGATTCCAACACTGCCAGCACCTGCCTTATCAAAGCATTAGTGACCAAGACATCAAAATATTATAGAGTTGAGAAACAGGTGTCATTTCTTTAGAAGAGGATAAAGAAAAATGGAAAGACGTGGGAGTAAAAAGGCGATACATGAACCACACGGTGAAGGAAGAGAGAGAGAAAGAGAGAGAGAAAGAGAGAAAGAGAGAGAGAGAGAGAGAGAAAAGAGAGAGAGAGAGAAAGAAAGAAAGAGAAAAGGAGTGTATGTATATATTTATGCATAGAGAGAAGCAGGAGAAGCAGAAGAATGTGTGTTGTGTGTTTATTATCATTGCAAGGAAACTCTAAAACCCGTTGATATAGGGTACAAGAAAGTGAACAAGTTGTCATTCAAAAACATTTATCTGTGACCTGAGAAAAATCATACATGCCAATCAAGCGCAGCTGGGCAACAAGTTGAAGAAACATTTCTTCAAAATTGTTTTGAAATATGCCAAAGCTATGCGTTATCTGCTAATTTGGCTGCTGAAAAGTTAACTTAAGGGTGAAAAATTGATGTCTATCTTTTCCCTTGTGAGATCATGAGGAATTTAACATTTTGATATAATATTTCCATTTTATTCCAAATAATTCAACCATACTTACATTCCTTTTTTTTCAAGCTTAGTAATCAGTGAAATTTGTAATACATCAAAACCACTTCATTTGCATTTCCAATATTCTAAATATTATACTTCTTTAAATAAAAATAATAATAATAGGTCCATTTATATAGCGCAATCACTATATGCATATACTCTACTGAGCTTGATAGTAGGTACCATGTCATTACCCTTGCTATAACTGCTGCGCAAGCCAGCTAGGCGCTCAAGCATTGGAATACTTTATCCGGGAATACTTTATTTTTTTCACTACCTCACTAAGAATCACTCATTCAAAGTTGAACATCCTGGAAAATTTTGGCTCATTTACTTCAATTATTTTATAATTCTCTTTTCTTGAATAGATCCATCATTTTAAAGCTCATGTTATTTTGAGGGTAAGTTAAACGGCTATTGAGACCATTTTTTTCCTACAATTATTTTCAATCAAAGTAATATTTCTCCTCTCTTCCGTTAGTTTTTTATTCAGAGTGATTTCTCATTGCTGCATTTTCCTTTACCTGTGACATAATTTGTTCATAAAAACTCTTGTTTCAATGATTTATACTGTTGAATTCGGGCTACATATTTAATGAGTGACATCATTTATTCACGAGACCTCTATCTATTTCTCATTATGACATATACTGTTGAATTTGACCTATATTTTATGATGCAAAGCCCTCATCTATACCTCTTAACACCTGTCATGCTACAATGACGCCCTTAACACAGATCCTCCCTGGCGCCAGCTGACAAATCTCAAACCATAACGTCGTGACTCACGAAGACGCACTCCTGTGATCGTCTGACGTGCAGACAAGGCGAAACATCGAGGGGTATGCAAATGGGGGGTGGTAGGCGCCAGAAGTGAGTGGCGGCGGCGCCGTAATCGAATGTTCGGCAACAGGTATGAGGGATTTGGAAGCAAGGTGTTTGGGAGGGTGAATGGCAGTGGAATGGGTGAATGATACGACGGTGTTTGGATGGACGCGGATGAGTAAACATGATGATATCAGGAGAGTCATTCAAGGGTTGGTCGGAGAGGACAGATGGGGAGAGAGAGAGAGAGAGAGCGTAGCGAGGGGAAGGGGAGATGGAGAGAGAAAGAGAGAGTCATTCAAGGGTTGGTGGGGAGGGCAGATGGAGAGAGAGAGAGAGAGAGAGCGTAGCGAGGGGGAGAGGAGATGAAGAGAGAGAGAGAGTCATTCAAGGGTTGGTCGGGAGGGCAGATGGAAAGAGAGAGAGAGAGAGAGAGACAGACAGACAGAGAGGAAGAGGAAGCAGGGGACGTTTGAGAGATGTAGCATTAAATTCTGATGAAGAATGAAAAGAGGGATTTGAATGGGTAAATGGACTGATATCTAGGGTATAATACAAGAGGTCAAGTGGAGAGATAGAGAAAGGAATGGAAACAGGAAGGCAGGAAGGAGATTTAGAAAATGAGAACGAAATTGAGTGGAGCCGGTCCGACAAGTGGTTGGTAGTGATACAGGTTGCAGGGAAAGAAAAGTGAGCATTAAAAGGAGATAAAATGGACAGAATATAAGATTGAGGGAGAGAGAGAGAGAGAGAGAGAGAGGGGAGATGGACGGAAAATCTGGAAGAAGCAGAATGTATATAGAAGTACAAATACAATGAGGACTTAAAGAAGGACAAATAAATAAGAAAAGGAAGGGACAGGGAACAAACAAATGAAAATAGCGGTGCAATCTAATGCAAAAGGATGGAGAGGATAGTGAAAATAATAATAATGCTTCCTTGTATAGCACTTTTCCACTTGCCATCATAGCTAACAAAAGCACTGATATCATTATTACCTGGTCACTGGATTCGCTACTAGTTGCATCTTAGACATGCACAGCTCAAACAATCATGAGACAGCTGTTTCCTACCAGTACCCAAATAGCACGTGGATACAAGTAGCAAATGTGGATAAAAAAATTTGCCAACGGAAACTAGTGCCGGAAACGGGATTTGAACCCAAACCAGGGACGCTGTGATAGAATTCCAAGAACATAACCACTACACCTAGAGAACACGAGAATTATCCTACTTGAAAGTAATGGGTAAAACATAAACAGATGACCTTTGACCTTACCTTAGCGCCCCTTTCCTTCCAGTAGATGGATGGTGTCGGGAGGCCAGTAGCCTGGCAGAGGAAGAACGCATCTTGACCTACGACTACGGTCCGATCCACTGGTACACGGGTGAACATAGGAGCAGCTGCAGGAGGAACAAAAAATAAAATAAAATATCTTCTGAAAAGGTTTAAAAATGAATATATACCAAAATGAAAGAAACATAATAATTCATTATAATACACTCTGTAGCCATCTAAGTAACTTTATTTCCTTCATAACTCTCGAGGGACAAAGGCTTTTGGACAAAGGCTTTTGGACAAAGTACACAACTTCATTCAAGCATTCAAAATACCTAGATACACACAAAATAAAATTCCCTCCCTCTTACTCAGTTGAAATATGTCCAACAGGCATCGCACAACAAATAGTGGGGGTACATTCTTTTGTATGTATCAAGTTATTGTGAATGCCTGAATGAAGCGGTTGATTTGTCCGAAATCTTTTGTCCCTTCTGCTCACAGGGAATGCGGGGAATGTGGGGGTACATTCTTTTGTATGTATCAAGTTATTGTGAATGCCTGAATGAAGTGGTTAATTTGTCCGAAATCTTTTGTCCCTTCTGCTCACAGGGAATGCATCAAATACCAAGAAAAGGACAGAAGTCCAAGAGTACATCCAAACTTAATAACTGGTACCACGCTGACAAATTCCTTGCAATAACTCACATGAATTCTCAGATGCACTATGCCAAAGTTTACTTGACTTTGCTCATTCTCAGCAAAATCTAGCCAAAGTCTCTTTTCTGCAATTTTCAATAAAATCCGATGTCATGCACTGACAGCAAGAATCTTTTATTCATACAGCAAATCTTCAAACATCTCCCGTGACACTATCACCATCTTCATAAACACTCGCATCAACTCCACGTTCCAATGTTTCATCCCCATCACTCTATGGTGGCCCAAAATTCACATTTAATTGACTCTTTCTTACAGTATCTAACAGTACAATAAAATCCTCAATTTGAAAACATGGTAACATCTTTACTACATTTGATTTTCTACATTTGTTATTCTTTGAGCTCAATTTATCACCCGTTTCCTGGCGTTCCCTGGTGAAAAAGCTTGTTCTTGACAATGCAAAAGCTTGCCAGAGGCTTAACCGGTATAGCAACCGGTAATGTATGCGATCTGGTTTCCAAGTATTGTAGTTCATTTGTGACTTTCCGACTTAGGAAATACTTGGTATGAAACTCGCATAAATTGAATCTATTATTAAATCGGCTTATTCTGACTCTCGCCTTTCAACTAGAGGGTCGTATGTTTGAATCCCACCTATGACGTCAATTTCCTTCAGCTAGAAATTCATCCACATTGTGCTGCACTCAACCCAGGAGAGGTAAATGGGGACGGCAGGAAGAAATTCCTTGTAATGCGGAGCGCCATAATGGTTGCCAGCTAGAGCCTGGTAATAGTGAGTGTAAAGCTGTCAGCATCATGAGCACCGATAAGGTGGACCTGTGCGCTATACAAGTAGCCACCATTATTATTATCATTCTTATTAAATTTTTTTGTGAATTGATATCCTTTGAACTCAGTATAACAACCGTTCCCTTGAGAAGGAAATCAAATTGTTCATCAAGGATGTAAAATAATGTTAAACACAAGCATTTTAGGATGCAAGAATATTTAAGAAAACCATTGTCAAATCTAACCTATTTTGCCAAGAAAGAAAGTAAAAACTGAGACACTGCAATCATTTTACTCGCCAACAAACTAATCAACAACATAGTTGCGAATTTTGGCAAAATAATTGCCAAAATAATGTCAAGTTGAGTACAAGGAATGTCAGGGCGTTAAAAAATGGCACGTTTGCGACTTCAGATTCTACTCGACATATATTTCCAGTGCCACCATATCTTTCCCCTCCCTACTATACATCCTCCAGCATTTTTCACCCCTTCCCGATTCCACCTGCGAAAACATTTGCACACTCTCCCTAACTTACTTGCAAACCGAATACAAGTATACAAGTATACGCCCAATACAAATATAGGTTTAGATCCCTTAGATGGTTTTACCCCGGGCACGTTTAAAATACAGTATCAACACCCTATGGCAAGGAGGATGGTTACTGTTTGCTGTTAAAGGGGAGCTCCACCCAGACACTAATGTACTCTCAGTGGATGGGTAAAATATAAACTATGACAATTTGAGCAAAGAATTTCACATTTTGTTCCTTTAAAAAGAAGAGTAGATAAGCAATCAACTAGATTCATCCAAAAATGCATGCAGAATCAATATGCTCAGATTATACTTGCAGAGAAAGTAAAATTTTGTCTACTTTTCTAGAAAAGGAAGAAAGTGCAAGAATCTGCAAACAAAGTGAATGTTGAGTTCTCCATATTAGCAGCCATTTTGTAACTGTAGGTTGCCAATTCAAGGAGCCCATTAGGGGTGTAAATCAAAATTTTGAATATTCATAACTTTTGAAAGGATTGTCTGATTTTGCTCAAATCCTCAGTGTGATCATGGTATTATTCTCAGTCTAATGTGAGCACATTAATGTCTGGGGGAAGTTCCCCTTTAAGGATGTATGTAATGGTACAACATCAACCTGGAGACAAGGAGATGGGGCACGATGAGAGACTGTATCATTTTAGAGAGGAATGAGTACATCCATGGTGCAGTCATTCAACCCAAATGTGAGGTGTTTGCACACATTTTTTTTTGTGTGAAATGCATACATTATGTAGGTGACATGAATACAGTGCGAGTCAGAACTCTTTAGATACCTGCAACCACCATGAAGCTAAGAACAATGGAAATTACCTGGGGATACAAGTGCAATACAGTGGGTTCTTAGTGTCATAGCAATAACAGATAACTCTTGGATTTTTGGGTAGTATTCTTGTACATGTTGCATGAAACAAATATATTGTAATCATATCAAATAATTCACTATAATCATGAAATTCACAACAAACTAACAAATGATAGTGCATTTGTCAAAATCATGAGGGAAATCTCACTGTAAAAACAATGTTATAAAAAGTTGGACCTTTTCTAAGCTTAACATTTCTAGTTTTTCTAATAATTCAAGATGCTTGAAAATTTTTCCTTGTGGAACAAACAACTCGCTTAATAATTGGTCCACATTAAGTACTGTTATTCCTCCTTTTTCTATAATTAAAAGGGAATGGAAAGCACAAATCCCAATAGAAGTGAATTACCTTTATGATTTTGAAGACTTTTTTGAGACGCCATCTTTTCAAAATACATGGTTGCAACACAAACTGAAACTTCTTTCCAATCGAGTTGAATCTTCTTCTTTTAATCCATCGACTACCAAATTATGGAATTCTCATAGACTTTGTGCATGGACTATCAGGTTCCAGTGGTCAATGGGCTAACAAGAATTCATCCTCTGGATTTGAAAGAATTATTTTTGACACCATCTTTCTTACGGGACATATGGTAGCAGCAGAATAAACATCGGTGGTGATAATTGGGAAGTCACAGCGGAGTTGAGTCACTGCTCATATGATTCCTAGCGTAATTAGGGGATTCCAATACTAGAGAGAGAGAAAAAGAGAGAGAGAGAATGGAAGAGAAGTAGACAGAGAGAGAGAGTGAGAGAGAGAGAGAGAGGGGGGTGGAAGAAACAGAATAAAGAAACAGAAAGAAAGTGTGTAAAGAGGGATAATGAGAGGAGGTATGGAAGAGAAAGAGAGAGAAAGAGAAAGAATATTAAAGAAACAAAAACAAGAGAGTGATAGAGGGAAAGAAAGAAAGAGACAGAAAAAGAGAAAGATAGGGAGAGTGGGGATTGATACATAGAGGGATAAAGAGAGAGAATAGGAGAGAAAGAGAGAGGGTGAAAGAGAGAGAAATATAGCTAGATGACCGTAATAAAAAAGAGGGAGGTAGATGAGGACAAGAAAGAGCATGACCTAGACAGATAGAGAGAGGAAAAGAGAGAAAACAGTGAAAGACAGAGAAAGAAAGAAGACACAGCAGGACAAGTGAAAGTGCACTCCAGAGCCCTTTTGCATAAAAAAGTGATGTTTAGACACAAGTCAGAAAAATTAAGTGCAACTCCAATTCAAACCAATCAGGATCACGTATTCAATACTTACATATAATTTTATGCAATTTTTATGCCATAGTGCCCCAGTAAAAAAAAACTTTCGAAGATTGTGCCTTATAGTAACACTGAATGTCTAAATTTTAAGGTGTGGATGGTTTTACAAGTAAAAAAAATACATCGCAAATGTTTGTGCATTTCTTTTAGAACTAATTCAAAATTTCACACTTCTACACTGTAGAAGCTACTTCAAGAGTCAAGTCACTTGCATAAAGGTACATTACATAGGCTGTGAATTTTCAGCTCAATTATTTAGATGTATTTACAGACTTGTAGCGTTTAATTTACAGAATGTATTACTGTATTTCTAATGGAGGGTAGAATGAATATCTCTGATTGAAAAATGGTGGGAAAATCGGTCCAACAAATCAGTTTCATTCCGACAATACTGAAACCGCACACCAGCTTAAAAACAATGCTCTGGGCAGCGGCTTTGTTCAAAACCTTATTATCCCTTTCACTTTTAAATCTCTTAATGTCATACAACAATGTTTCGAAGTAATGCAATACCCATTAAAAAGGTTTGGCTGCGACGCATATCAATTCTATGTGTAAAGATGGAAAAACGAACTTGGAAAACGTAAAATGGAAGAGTTTTTCCTCCTGGTTTAGAAGGAAAGATAATTCGAGGTAGAGGATTTTCTCACCATCTCAAAAAGCATTTTTGTGACAAATTGGCGTAGAAATAGGGAGGAGAGTATAAACCTGAATGTGGATCATGCAGAAATGCCCATTTTTAATTGCCTATTTATTCACTCATTCACTTATCCACTTATTCAAATAATGCTTTAGAGTATACCATAATCAGTACAAATTAATGCAAATAATATTTATAACGTTTATCTGGCAGAAATCTTGAAAATATTGTAATTTCAGTATTTTTTCTCACTAGTATATTAGATTTCCAACCAAAATAAATCATAGGAAAATAATAACATTGTATTAATTGCGCATTGGTATCAATAACACCAAGTTAAATCCAGTATGAGCATAAAATCTATGTCATGAAACTCTGTTTTTTGTGGATCTGCTGTTCAATATTCATTGGCATGGCAACTATATTTTCACTTAGAATTTCATTTTTCAAGAGCCATCAAATTCTTGACTAATCTCACTGGAGCTGGGCTAGCCTTTCTTCTCTGATAGACAACATAACTCCTTTAAATCTATGAAAAAGCTCCTCAAATCCCTTTTGAATAAAAGGAGTGAAGTGGCATAGCCACATGAATTTTTAAAATGGCCCATTTGCAACACATCCCAAGTCTTCTGTATGAAGAAGAAATCTCATTGGAACCCCTTTATTTTCATTTAATTGGTATGCAGTAGTGTAGCTAATAGAACTTTTTAAAATCATTATTTGTTTAATTCTTTAAAATAATATCTAAGTATAATTTTTAATTTTTACTTTTATTTCTATTTTCTATTTCATTGATTTCTAGGGGGAACTAAAGCCTAAATAGTTCTGTCAGCAATGACAAAATGTCAGTTTGCAGCACTGGATCGCAAACAGGTAGGGATTCTCGGGGGAGGGGGATGAATCAAGCCCAAAACGGGAGCATTAAAAATAAACCCCACCCCTCCAAAAGAGAGAAAGAGAGGAAAAAATGCAGAAAGGGGAGGAGATGTAGGGCGGATGTGAGCTGGAAAGAAATGGAAAAGAAGATGGGATTGAGAAGGATGAGTGGCGAGATGAAGGAGATTTGAATAGATGCAGAGGATTTCTCAAAGTGAGAATTAAGAGACGGATAAGGACGTGGTCAGTTCAAACCTCGGATTCCTTTCTCAGTTTCGGCGGCTTCTTAAATCTGCATTCCATGGAGATAGTGATGAAGATGATGATGATGCTGATGGTGATGTAGACAATGGTGATCATGATGGTTACTATGATAATTAGTACCTATTTATAATCTACATTTATCTCCTTTCTAAGCGATAAGGGACTTTCATTAAGCGAGTGATTAGAATTATAATAAAAAATGTTTATTAGCATTATTACGCTGATAATGATGGTGAGGATGATGATGTTGGTGATATGATGATGATGATGATGATGATGGTAATGATGATGATGTTGATGATGATGGTGATGGTGATGATGATGACGGTGATGGTGATGATGATGGTGATGATGATGATAGTAATGATGGCGATGATGATGATGATGATGAGGGTGATGGTGGTGGTAATGGTGGTGCTGATGATGGTGATGGTGATGATTATTAGAGTAGAAAACCTTTCTAAAATTATTTTGATGACTTCTTTGAATATCGACTGGTAAAATATCAATTGTTATTCAAAATTAATTGATGTATGAAGATATCTAATATTGCTATCTGATAGAGAGATTATTCTAATTGGAGGGTTATGGCCCCTGTATTTTCATATAATTCTATAATGTGGAGAAACGCTAAAGATCCATCAAAATCACATCATTTCCTCTAAGCTCGTTAATCCCTTGGCACACTGATCAAACCCGATATCGATTTGTGATGAGCTGTATATTGATTCCAACGAACACCTTTCCTTGTGTTGATTACTCCTGATATGAGCTGCCATGATGGACATCACATGACCTGAAGGTCAGATCGGAAACTGACAAGCGACCGTGATTCACCACAACTTTAACACAGTTATGGTGTGGTCAATTTTAGGCTCGGCGGAGACAAGATTCATCCATTTCCTTATGATCTGCCTGAGTTCTTTTCTTTGAAAAAAATTTATTAAAAAAGTACTTTTACAATGCATTTTCAGCCTGAAAATTGAATAAACGCACCACTATTCTTTTTTTGAAAGCCTATTAAAAATCACTTGGGAAAAAGTTGTATTTGTATTTCCCTTTCCAAAATATATGCATTCCAAAAATATTTCAAAAAAATGGTTTGAATCAAATTATTTAGTGTTAATGCACCTTAAGAGCAAAGTTTTCTAGAGGACCGTTGGATTACATTATAAACACATAAATGGCGTTGGAAATGATCACTTTTTAAAGTTGTAGTACCTTTCCTGCCATTCCTTTCCACCAAAATCATCTAGAACTTAAATTTCTCTTTGGCAGCATCTCTGCGTGGCCAATTTGTCTCTCAGTGAACGGGATGAGCATGTCAAGGATGCGGTAGGCCGATGTAAGGCTCGGTTGCCGCAGACTGACATCGCTCCACCACAATGAAATGAGCTTAATTGCGAGATTGTTTCCTGGGGGCATTTTGTCCTTTTTTTCGTTGGCTACATGGGGCATTGATGACAAGCAACATGTCATGGGTTTGTAGTGCTTGTTAATGAGTGTTTAAGTGAGTGGTAATCTTGTTAAAGAATCAGATTTCTATTTGAGATAAAGCTCACCAGGGATTACTTAGGCAGGGGAAATTTGACATGATATTATTTAATTCTCATAAATAGTAATTGGTAGGGTAAATGTACATTTAGTTTGATTTTCCAACTTCAATATTATGAGATTATATCATTCTAATAAATAGTATTTGGCAAGGTACTTATACATTGAGTTTGATTTTGTTTTGTCAGTTTACTGGGTCTCTTTTTTGTAAGTTTTGAAAGGATTATCGTTACTTCAAGCATAAAGTAAAACATAAAAAACTTTTTGTATGTAGTAGAGCAAGTTCATATCTAATGCTGATGACTCATCCGTAAAGTGGTTTAAATTATGTAATAGAGAACTCTTGTAACAAAGCAGTTCTAAAAAAATGTGTGATTTTTTAGTGCTTTGAATTCAGAATTTTCATGTCAAGAAAACTAATCCATTTATGACAACTACTCAGAAACCTCATAAATGTTATATATTTTTCTTGTCTCAAGTTAATAATAATCATCACTCTACATCACTGTAATCACCACCATCATGAATAACTCCCTCTTATCAATCACTCTCTGTACCTTCATTGAATATCATCACCATTTATCATTACTATCATCACTTTGTTATCAATACAGTCTCCCATCTCCATGAACATCATCTTTATCATCATCACGCAAGGAATAATGTAATTCCGTAAAATTGAATCTTATGCCAATTCAATACTGCTTTGTTATGCTATTCAAATTGGAACCATCTTGTTAATATTGTGTCTGCACAGTCAATACAGAGTGTACAGGTTTATTGTCCCATGACCCACTCTATTTTACAGAAATAGTTTCTATCATGTTATCATCACAACCACCATCATTTATATCATCATTATCACCATCATCCCCATCATCTTCATCTCCTTCTAATCATCACCATCACCTTTACCCCAACCACTACCATACCATCATTATTGTCATCCGGCACAATGTGATAACTGTCATCATCATCATCATCATCATCACAATCCCAGCCACCATTCCTATCATCTTCATCGACATCATCATCATCATTGATATCATCGTCCTCAACACCCTTATTTCTGTCATCATCACCACAACTACCATATTTTCATCATCATCATCATCATCATCATCATCATCATCATCATCATCATCATCATTATCACCACCATTTTTATCATAATGAACACAACAACACAATTCATCATCACCACTACCACCACCAAGATTTTAATCACTACCCTTATAGCTAATGCCCCGGTCACATAGGACCCCGGAAGTAACACGATTCACCCCGACTCGTTGTTCTGAGGCAGTTAACTGTGAATTGACAAAGAGTCGGGGTGAATCGTGTTGCTTCCGGTGTCCTATGTGACCAGGGCTTAATGGTACCGGTAACTTACAGCTGACTGTAACGATGGCATCTACACTTCTCTCCCCATAGGTGTTCTGCGCTGTACAGACATATGTCCCTGAATCACTTGACTCTNATGATATTATTTAATTCTCATAAATAGTAATTGGTAGGGTAAATGTACATTTAGTTTGATTTTCCAACTTCAATATTATGAGATTATATCATTCTCATAAATAGTAATTGGCAGGGTACATGTACATTTATTTTTATTTTTGGCTCTCTTCCTTTCAGCTTCAAAACGAAACTGTCCTTTTGCAAACAAAGTAAGTGTAAAAGTTTTGTATAAATGTTACTTCAAGCAAAAAGTAAAGCATGCATCAATTTATCAATTAATGAATGTCTCCAACATCCTAGGATGGAAAGACACATTACCCTTTCTTAATGTTATGATTTACTACCGTCTAAATTCAAAAGCTCAAAAATCAATTGTCTACCTGGATATTTTTTATCATCATAAATATAATATGATACATTTAAGGAACACATTAAACACTTCAGTTTGATTCTAAATGCAGGCCTCCCAACCTATAAAACAGAAAAAGAAGAATTATTTCCTGAAAAAAGAGGAAAGAGACAATGTTTCAGCATGAAATACAACCGACTGGTGTGCAAAAATTTCCCAGAGGACTGTGTAGTAGAATTGTCAAGAAAAATAAGAAAACTATTTTGAAATGCCATTGAAACTCTCTCAAAATAGTCAAAAATTCATATATTCTTTCCTCGAAATTCCTAGTGGGTGGGAGGTCTGTCAATGGACCCTATCCATAACAAGACAGGACAAACTGATAGACAGACGGACTGATATCATGCCTCCATGATACGCTTCAAGGCTCAGAGGCACAAAACTCAGTGACGTCAGAACTTTATTATATGCAATATTAAACATTTGCTGTAAACTGAATATCCTCAAAACAAAATCCTGACCAGAGTTGTGTCAAGTGGAGTGATTTTATAGGTTAAAACTAACAACAATATAGATAATTGTTCATTCACCAACTAGTATCAGTCATGCAAATGAATAAACAATTATATAATCACTTTATCTATAGCATAATAAATCAAGCAGCTACAAGTCAATTGACATGGTATTATTGTGACTACTGAGGTGAAAAGAGAGATAGATCTACGTCAAATCATTGCTGTTTTAATCTAATATTCTAAAAAAAGGCTCAAAGGGTGCTATTTCAGAAATTAAAACTCTCTTTCCTTTGAAATACAGTAGAATAACTTCATATCTAATGCTGATAACTCATCCATAAACTGGTGTAAAATATGAAAATTGAGAACTCTTGTAACAAAGCAGTTCCAAAACCAATTTATTTTGTATAATTGCTAGGATTTCAGAATTCTTATGTCAAGAAAACTAATTAATTTGAGATAACTACTCAGGAACAAAAGACTTTATGCTTAGAAACATCATTATGAAGGGCCTAATAAATATTTTTATTGTTAAATCACTACAATCCATTCCTGCCAAGGGTGCATATCTCTATTTTATGCTCATCATATGTCTATCTCATTATAGTCACGACCATCATGAATAACTACTTTTTTCTTCTCATCGACATTTTTATCAACCTCTCACTGTATGTTCATCAAATATTATCACCAATTATCATTATCATCACAATGCAATTAAAACAATCCCCAGTCCGATCATCTCCATCCATATTTACATCATCTTTATTATCATCCTCACCACCACCACCATTTTTAATCATCATCATCATCATCATCATCATAATCACCATCACCATCACCATCACCACCACCACCATCATCACCATCATCATCATCATCATCAACATCACCACCATCATTATCATAATCACCACCATCACCATCATCATCATCACCACCAACATCAACATCATCCTCAGCACCCTTATTTCTATCATCATCATCACCATAACTACCATGTTTTCATCATCATCATTATCATTATCATCATCATCATCATCATTATCACTATCACCACCATTTTTATTATAATCATCATCATCATCATCATCATCATCATCATCATCATCATCATCACCACCACCACCACTACCACCACCAAGATTTTAATAACTACTATCATAGCTAATGGTAACTTACAGCTGACTGTAACGATGGCATCCACACTTCTCTCCCCATAGGTGTTCTGCGCTGTACAGACATACGTTCCTGAATCACTGGACTCTGCATTGCTTATCCGCAGGGAACTGTCTTGCAACATGGTGTTTCTAAAGATAAAATAGAAAATGAATTTATGGCTTTTTAATGGAATGTTATCTTGAAAGATTATCTTTTTCGTGTTAAGATGATGTAAGTTGTGTTCTTGCAAAAAAAAAGGTTCTTCATCTAAATGGTGGAAAGCTGAACTTATTTGCGACAGCCACAAAATCTGAACTTCTTCATCTCCGAACGTTTGATGGAATTTTTTAGGAAGCAACTAAAGCAGGAACAAATGCAGGATCTGCAATATCTTTCTAAAACTTATGGCAATACTCAAAATAATCAGTGTTGATTAAACTTAATCAAGATTGGTTAAATGACACAAGAATTAAAACTTTTTATTTTGAATTGTGGACAGGTAAATTCTAGATTCAGACAGAAAAACTCAAATAATTAGCATCCTATAATTCAATATTTCTTTTTTATTCTCACCTTTTTGTTGTCTAAATTTGTTTGAGAAAATTAGACAAGATGTTTATATATTCTGAAAAATCTGGGAACGCATTCAATTCAATCAATATTTTAACCCATTGACCAATGAAAACAGGTAATTCCTGTGCAAGGTTTACAGAATTCATAGAATTGAGTAGTCAATGGGTTCAGATGAAATAAAGGTCAACATAAATTATATGCAACATATACCTTAAAGAGATATATGTTGCTTGGTGTCTTCACCTCATTGCCCTTGTCGCCCCCTAAATCTATCATCACTTCTTTGTGCCCGCATCTTCATTAAGTCCATGCTGATTACTAAAATTTAAGACTGAAAGTTATTGCATATGAAAGACGGGATTTTTTCTAGCACTATTGAGAAACGCATTCATTAATCTTACCCTAAGTCAATCATCACTTCTTTGTGACAACATCTTCATCAAGTCAATGCTGATTATCCCAAAGTTTTTCACATCATTATAAACAATAATAGATAAAAAACAATTCTGACATAACTAGCATAAAGTAGTTGCTCTAGTCCGCTCCAATGTTTCTGAAGACCTCAGTCACATCTAAATCCGATTCAACACCACTCAACAAAATAATTTGTCATTGTTTATCCAACAGAGTCTTAAACAAAGAGTCATGGTGAGTCGTGTTGAATTGGGGATTATATGTGACTTGAGTTTAACCCTTCGAGTTTGGGCCCAACGCTAGCAGCCATTCTGCCTGTGATGAGCGTATGTTGATGGTATTTGGAAATTAGGAGAGTCCCTTTATTTTCATGGTTTTCATTAATTTTTTCTAAGAAAGTTCTGACTTTTTTAATTCTAATAACTTAAGGTTTGTTCCTGAAATGCTTGAATACGAGTTGGTATTACATAGCCGAAATAGCTGACTTATTTCCACACCTTTTGAAATACTACCTTGATGTATTTTATTGTTGGCCTTGTATTTGTACTTTTTTTCTTTTCGACATTCATGTTATTAAATATCAGAACCATGATGTAAAACAATTAATAACTGATCTTGTCATCCTGTGTAAATATGTTTGAGTAAAATATCGGCTTCTATAGAAGCCTACCATGGCATCCAGAGGGTTAATCACACACCAATACATTGATGCATCATGATTTGAAGCAAGCCGGAGCTACCACTGGCTTCTACTAAGATGAGACCCATCGACAAAGGAATTAACACTCTCACTAATCATGTACACAATGCCATATGCTCAGTAACCTTGAAGTAAATATTGCTCATTTTCATCCTTTGTGTCACAGGCAATTTCAATAATAAAAGGGAGCGTGAAAAGCACCAATGCATTCCACAAACTGTGGAATATGTTCATGCTTGTATATCTGTCATCAATACTCAACATGTCTGTTCACACACTGCACTGAAGTTAAATGAAAATATTGGCCTGATGCCTCCAACATTTCAGAAAAAACAGACATATTCAGTTTTCAGACTATTTCTTTATAGACAATGACTAACATAGGCGAAATCAGACACACATTTAGCTGATTAAACCAGTGCAATGTTCATTACTCTAAATATTTGGTGAAAAGTCAATTGGTGGTACAGATTGTGTTTATTACATTTATTACTAGCCTGAAGGGTTTACAAAAGAGCTAATAACATGTATAGCTTTCATAGTTTTTGCATCTTTATTATCATCATCATCATCATCATCATCATCAGAATCACCACCACCACCACCACCACCACCACCACCACCACCACCACCATTATCATCATCACCACCACCGCCATAATCATCATTATCATTATCATCATCATCAACATCACCATTGCCACCAACATCATGAATATTTTGCCATGGTAACTGACCTGTTTAATGGTAATGAACCATCTTTCTTCACCCATCTGATGGTGGGGGTAGGCTCACCCTCTGCCTGGCACGGTAGTGTGATGGTCTCACCCGGTATGGCTAGTGTGTCAAAGGGAACTGCAGAGAAGGTCGGCCGAGCTGAAAACAATAAATTCAAAAATACAAATATTCATAATTAAAAAGGATTTTAAAAGTCATGATTCACTCAGTGCTTAACATTAATGATTTTATTTCTGATTAACTCTGGAGGCCCTTTCATGAAGATTGTTGCCAACTACAAGCAGTCATTTCCCAACAGTTACCATAGAAACAGTTAGCGATGGCACATTTCATCCAATCGAGGAATCAAGGAATTCATAGGGTTAGTCAGTGCTGACTAATTGTCGATGGTGGCAAGCTTCATGAAATGCCCTTCTGGAATGATTTGAACTGGTGACCTTCTGCTTGTTAGGGAAGAGCCAAAACCACCAAATTGGTTTCCTGACATTTCATATCAATTCCACTTATTGGAAAATGGTTTTGTTTATATATTGTTTAAAGCGGGCTGGCAAAAACTCCTTTTTCACAAAAGTTCACAACAGTTAATGTTTTCAGAAACAGAGTTAAAAAAAATATAACATAAAAATGAATTTAGTGATTCTTTGCCTTTTTTAGTAGATAATTATATTGAAATCAAGTGACTTGTTGAATCTTGTTGATTTAGAAAATAGAATTTTGAATTACTTACAATTTACGGTTAACCGCCCTGGAGAACTTCTCTTGGTCCCCTCTGAATTTGTAGCCAAGCAGACGTAGTTTCCGATGTCACTGGATTTTGGCTGATGAAAAGAAAAATATTAGGGATTGATAATTTAACACTGTCTATAGCATTGTACACATTGATATCAATACAGGAATTTCTATAATCATCTGAATGTTAGTTCTCACAATCATGACCATGATCTTCATAAGAATACTCCTTATGATCACCAATCAACACCACCATCACCAACTCTAGCACCATCATCAACATCACCAACATGAACACCATCGTCATTATCATCATTGTTAAAAATGAAGAAACAATTACTGGTCCATCATCACCATAAAAAAACATGACAAACGCCAACACCTATACAACTGCCAACAGTATCAGTACCATCGTTATGTCCCAGAAGGTCATCATCACCACCACTGCCATCAACACCACCACCACCACCACCACCATCATAAAGACCATCCCCAGCAGCATCATCACCACCACCATCAACACTATCACCACCATGAGCACAGCCATGAGCAACACAATGACTATGACCCCCACAATCATCGTCATCATCATCATCACCATCATCACCATCACCATCACCACCATCACCACCATCATCACCATCACCACCATCACCACCACCGCGAAGACAAACAGCACCACATCCAACACCACTACCACCACCACCAACATCACCAGCACCATCATCACCAAGACCACCACCACCAAGAGCACCTTCACCACCACCACCACCATCATCACTCGCTCCACCAGCACCAGCACCATCATCACCACCACCACC